>PVKB01006230.1:0-69195 GCA_004027205.1 Ctenodactylus gundi | reverse complement strand
GGGGGAGGAGCAGCAGGGGGCAAAGGCTGCCATGCCCAGACTGTGGTGGAGGTAGGGTGGGGTGTTGCTCCTCAGGAGTAGAGCACAGTCAGGGCTCTGGGCACCTCTGGGTGCAGCGTGGCCCCTGAGCCGAGGGCCTCTTCCAGGAGCACAGACTCAGCATCGGGTGCACCACAAAGTCACACGGCAGCAAAGGGACCCGTGGGAGAGGGAGGGCACGCCAGGGCTCAGGCCGGAGTGGACGGTCCGGGAGGGGTGGAGGGAGAGCAGGCAGGCGCTGATCTGGGGCCTCAGAGAGCCTACCAAACTGCCAAACTGGAACTGAGGCTCACTGCTACACCAGCCCCTGTTTACCCTCCGGATCCCCACGCCCACGCCCAGCCCTGTGGAGAGGATATCCAGCCCAGCTCAGAGCCAGGAATCCCGCAGGTGCTCTCCCACCCCTGCTGTGCGACTGCCTGGACCAGGACGAGCGTGATGGCATTGCCAAGGAGACCACGCGGCACACATGTGCGCATCCAGGGACAGGGACCTGGTGGGAGTGGGAGTGGGGGTGGGGGCCACTGGCGCCCCGGGGCTGTGCTGTGTCAGTGCAAATCGTAGTAAGAATAATCACGAAACCCAGTCCACAGGTGCCTGCCAGCCCTAGGTACCACATCCAATGTTAGTGGAAACTCATTGTGTATCAAGAAAAAAAAAAGAGAGTTTTATGTAATGAAATATAATGCCTTATTCAAAATGATTTGTCAGCTTCAGAGGAAAGCAATAACGTCGTACAGTGAATTAAACCTTGAGTCGTTGGAGGATTTTCCCCCACACCGCCAGCTGTTAATACAGTTTGACAATACGCCTAATCAAAGTCACAAAGCTTAATTGCCTTTGATGTGTTCATAATTATATTTACCAGGACTTTGATACACAACTGCAGTACACACATGCACCTTGATGTACAACACAGATTCCTCCCACAAAGAAGGGACTCACACGGAGAGGTGGTTGTCAGAAGGGAAATGCTGCAGCAGTTTGTTTTTAAAAGCCCTGTTCATTTCATATTTTGGGGCAAATTTGTGTTTTTCACTTCTATATATTTTGTACTTACTAATAAATAGTTCGTCTAAATGTGCTGAGCAAATCCAGCTGGTGAGAAACATTCATTGCCTCATAAAACCAAAACCGAGTCAGGCTGTCAAAGGGGAGCACATTGAGCCTGGCTGCGAGAAACAGCAGCATTTCCTTGGGACCTGGATGTGGGCAGAGACCGCAGTTTCGAAGCAGGCATCCTGAAGGCACCAGCACCCTATGAGCTGTCAGTCTGCACACCTTTTGAGAAGTTATAGAGAAGCAAAATATTCCCTCTGCTCAGTGAAGAAACTCTGGTCTCGCTTTTGGAGCAGTTGTATGAGGTGCTACCAAAACCTATGCTGATTACTTAAACCAAAACACATTACAGTAAAAGACACACTGCCACAAGTGCCCTTGAAATCCTCCCCCTCACCACGAACACGCCATCCCACCATTCCTGTACTGTCCGGAGCAGTTCTGGAAGTCCTTTTGCGAGTGTCTGTAGTTGTGCTGTGGTGACTGCCTCCACGTCCTGAATCTACCCGGAATATTGACCTTGTGTGCTCACTGATACTTTGAGAAGAGTCACACGGTGCTAGATTTACTGGGACAAAAATGGGTGAGGACCGAGTCATGTTTGTGCAAGCCTGCCTTTCCATTGCATGCTTCTCAGCACCAGCACAAACTGTATTGTTTTTTAAGCCCATTGTCATGTAGAGACTCACAAAAGAAGGCTTTCAGAGCTCCTTCAACAAAGGAAGGGACGAGAGACCTCGAGGGTGAGGTGGGAGAAAGGGAGGCAAAGAAACCAGAGGAGGGAGAAAGTGGCCAAGAGGTGGTGTGTCCGGACAAAAATTCTCCAAGCGGTGCGTAGTTAATGCACAGGGGACATTGCGATACATACCTATTCAAATAAAAAAGCCAAAATAATACTGCAGATGCCAAAAAGGAGAAAATCCTCCAGAAATCATGTTTCCTTAGTCAACAAAATAATAAATATGGTGGTGATATTTTGGTCTCTGTACTTGTTTCAGCTTTCACGTAGAATTTTCAGTCTTTGAATGCCTTGCTCTTTTTTTATTTCTTGTGAATCAGTTGTTTTTCACCTAAGCTAGTGAAGACACTGACCCACCCATACACAGATGATCTTTCCTCTGTGCTGTTTCTCTTTCCTAGGGAAAAAAATACCCCTTCACTCAGTACAGCCACACTTGCTCTTCAGGACACACTGAAAAGTTGGCGTGTTGGGTGAAACTCCCTAGCCTAAAATGCTCTTTTCTATATTTAACTGTCTTATATCTTGGGTGTGCATTTGATGCAAGTGGCACCTCTACACAGGCTGTAGGTTAATGCCTCTTCTCTGACACTTAGGTGTGTTATTCAAAAATTCAATTCTTTCTTCTACCCAGTTAAAACCTGTGACCCTCGAGGGCACAGAAGTGTCTCTGAGCCGCAGGGATGTCCCCACATGAGGTGCATGGGACTGAGCTCTGTATCTGCAGCAGGAGGGAATGATGGGGCAGGAGCTTGGTCAGGATGCTTGATTTACATTTCAGGGTGGACCTGGGGCGAGAAGGCGCATGTCACATGGCTCACAGCAGGTGCAGCCAATGGACCAGGCAAGTGCCCCCACACACCGTGTTCCGTTCATACCAGGGATACTTTCCTTGCCTCACCTCCCAGAGTTTGCTTCAGACAGTGAGATTCTTTTATTATTTCCTCACTTGACTCTGTATGAATAAAATTCAATTTTTTGGTTCAATTTCATTGTCTTATTCAGGGAAACATAATTTCATCAAATTCAGGAACCAAAACATTCTTCTGTTCAGGTCTCACTTCCAAGAACAAAAATCACCTTGGATTTCGCTCTATTTTAAATGAAAACCTGTTATTCAGTCTCAATAAAGTAAGTCTGACTTCTCTTTTTAAGGGGTGAATGGAAAATAATGTACAAGAAATAGTACCATACTGCTTTTCTCTTTTTCCTCTCCTTCCTTCCTTCCTTCCTTCCTTCCTTCCTTCCTTCCTTCCTTCCTTTCTTTCTTTTGCATCTCACAATGAAAAAAGGTCACAACAGAATTTTGAAATATCCCATAGAGCCAATCCTTTGTTACCAACTCTTATCTGAATCGTTCTGACAGTTGGCACCTTCCCAGCCCTCACATGTCTGAGACACGAGCACCCTGAGGTCCCCTGTACCCTTGTCTCTGACCCCCACCAGCCTCCAGCCACCAGCTACTTCTCTCATGGCCTCTCTCTAGCTCATCAAGATCTTGCTGTATACACTGGCACTGTCCCAGGTCTGGAGACCCAGAGGTGAGTCCCTACAGGTATCCCATAGGAGCACACTCAGTTTCAAGTCAGGGAGACACAGTTGTACGTCAGAGGTTACAATTCATCGGGAAAAGTGCTGGAACAGAAGGGTGCTTCAGGTGGTTTGTGAGTCCTAAGCCAAGAGTGATGAATGTGCCCTTTGAAAGACAATGAGTCATTTCTTGTGACAGAAACCAGATGAAATCAAGAGATCTTTGGGAATCCGAGATATTGTAGCAAAAAAGTTTACCCTTTTATATGTGATAGAGAGTTTGGAAATAAAATTTAGACTGGAAAACTAAAGGTGTCCATCATGAACTCAATAGATGTTTTCTAATAACGATTAAAAATAAGAGTTGTTGATACAAAGGAGAGACGTGGAAGACATCTTGGGAAGTGTGTCTACTGTGGAGACGCCTTCCCTGACCCACTGAACTTTTACATGAGAAAGTAAATTTTGCTATTTACAAAGTCATGGGCAGTAGGAAGTGCTGGAAATGACTTTGGAAAAAGGGATTGTAACTGGAAAGGCCAAGTCAACAGGCAAAGAGAATCATATATAAACATTGCACACTAGAAGGTAAAGTTGGTTCCCACAGGAGAGCTGATTAACCATTTTAAAATGGTTCTACACTTGCGGAGGATGAGGAAGTCAGTGAATGAGTGTCACGTTGTGAGAGGCAGGTTTCTCTCAGTCAGTCGAGAATGTTGTGGATAAACGAGAAAATAAGGCAAGAATGAACTGTGCTACGGGATTAGCAGTCGAAGTGTGAGCCCGTGCTCAGCTTAATACATCTGTAAAGAAATGGAAGCAAAGACAGTTATGGATCTGTGGAGACACATTGGTCAATGTACATCGAATAAGGTGTCTGTTGGCTCAGGGTGTTGGGAAGTAACTAAATCTCTGGATGAATGAGTCTGTTACTTTGCCTGGCTGGACACTGGCCAGAGCCTTCTCAAAATTGTATTAGAGGAGCTCCTGGGTTAAACTGCCCCTAACTAGCTCAGGGTGTGGTAAATAGGATGCCAAAGGAAGAGTCACCAATGCCAGAGAGAACAGACCTGACCATGTACCAGGGAAACTCATTTACAGCCTGGAAATGGACAGCACGGAAGATGTCCTACTTAACTGTGTTCATAATGAGAAGGTCTAGTCATGGATGAAGAAATTTGACTAGAGATGGATCTAGTTTCTACATGTTCAGCCTGATTTTTCAGTTTTTCTGGTAACAACGTTCACTGTGTTGAAATATTCTTTGGTGTCTCCCAAGTCCTGACTTGGATCCAAGCCTATTCAAAAAGTATGTAGCTGGCCAGTGACAGGAGTCAAGGCATCTCAGCTTCTCAGTGAGAACAAAGAAAGACTGTGGGGGCCAGAAGAAGACAGACCCTGCACCCAGATCTTTGTGACTATCACTCTCTGAAGCATCTTAACCAAGGATGTCAGAGAAATGGCAGAACATGTGACCAGGGCAGGAAAAACAGACTGAACCCAGGACATCTGGCAGCATCAGAAAGTGAGAAAATATTCAAAAAGCAACGGGATGGGCTACTGCCAAAGAAACAGAGAAAGCAGCTTGAGAAATCTCATAACGGTCAGACTTGAATTATTTGAGCACCAAAATAAATTGTAATAGGTACTCTAACCTGGATTGTAAAATAAATATGATTGATTCTGCACTAATATAAATTATTGAATTATCCAGGAGATTATCTAAGAATTATCTAATATCTACCTGATAAAGTATAAAGATGTGTTTTTAGCTATACTCTATGTCCCAATGACATGGTCAAGATATTTGAAAGAATTTTTTAAAAATAGAGGAGGAACTGTGAGCATAGCTCAGTGATTAGAGTATTTGCCTAGGAAGCGTAAGGCTGTGGGTTCAATTCCCCAGCACCACATCATAGCTGGACATGGTGGCCCACACTTGTAAATCCAGCACTTACGAGGCTGCGGCAGGAGGATTGCTGCACATTCTAGCCAGTCTGGGCGAAATAGTGAGTTCAGGATCACCCTGAACTACAGAACGAGGCCCTGACTGAAAATAAAATAATAAAAAAAAGGGAAAGAGTGAATCTCTCCAGACTGAGCCTCAAAGTCCACTTTGTCATCAAACTTAGTCACCCCTGTTCGTGGGTCTGTTGCCTATAGTGTGTGCTGCTATCCCCTGCTCACTCGCGCAAGACCCACTCTCTACAGCTGCGTAAGTGCAACCTGTGTTGTCAAACTTAGCGAATGGCAGGTCAACGTGCTACAGAAAGAAAAGCACTTTACAGCCTTGCTGATCTGAGTTGTTCAAGCTCAGGCTGTTTTTCTCGCTGGCTGTCCCTAGTAGGTCCAAATGCTTCCATACGTGTCTGCTTGGGTGGTGCTAATTTTCTTTCCCAGCAAAGCTGTGAAGCACTTGCGAGTGGGGGACTCGCGGTGTGATAAGTACTCTCACCTGGCAACACCGGGAAGGGTGTGGGGAGTAGGTGTTGATAATTACCTCTGGCCTCTGGATCCTATTTCTAAGAATGAAAACAGTAATGACGGTGGCCGCCAAGGTCCCTCTGACACTGTGCAGCCTGGTACCATTCAGATTCGGACACTGCCTAGTGCAGTAAGAGAAAGAGAGAAAAATACACCAATCCATTTTTTTTCTATTAAATTGGAAAAATAGAACACCTGCACCTAAATTTTCCACAGCAGGAATCCCTAGAGCAAACGTTTGTGGGTTCTATGGTCACACACTCAAGAGAGAACGGAGCTGCAGCTAGTCAATAGTGCCAACAGCACGTGGGCCCTTCTCCTAGCACTGGCCGTGACTCTCCAGTCACTGCCTCTGAGGGCTGCTGCTACTCGTGACAGGCATGGGAGAAGCTATCCTTTGCTTTCCAATGGATTAGAATCCCAGAAATGTCCACAAAGGTAAAGTGTCCCCTCTGGGGGACATTTTTAAAGAGAAACAATTGTCCTGAAAACATGTTTCTTGTGGGTTCATTTTTAGCTGTCAAAAACTTGTGGTAATGGAATAGGAAGCATGTAACTCCCACATACCAGTATGCCATGTTTTTTCTTCGGCTATGTTGTCAGTGAGCCAGTGTGTGTAAGCTGTAGGGACAGGTGAGCACGTGGCTACCTGTTACCGAAGACTGACACTCTATTGCTGATGCTACACCAGTAGCTAAGCAGAAACAAGTATCAGTAACGGCCCTGGTGTCACACCTACATGACCCAGAGTGCGCTGAGTTACCACGGGCCATGTAACTACGCCACATCAGATTCCAGAGTGGAAAATAAAAGCAATGTAAGTATTTTTAATGAGCAGCAGCGAATGTAGGAAGCGAATTACACATGAGACAGAAGAAATGAAAAGTCAAGTAGGGAGGGTGAGGCAGCCCAGAAACGAGATGTGATTATTCTTCTTGGCTCGATGAGGACACAGAAGGATCTGTGATCTGACCTGCTCCAGAGTGATGGCAGAAAAAGAGCACCGCAGTGCGGTGCGCGCTCAGGACGCACGACCGACCCCACACCTTCACCTCTCCCCTCTGGTTTGCACATCCCAGGGCCAGCCAGGCCCGGAGTGTGTGTACAGAGGAGCGTGGCTGGCCACAAGGGGCACAACAGAGCAGGACCAGAGGGAAGCCAGCACCCTAACAGAGTCCCTCTTTTTCACGATACTACAGGTAACACTGGGACGGAGGTCCATTCTTCCCCGCCAGTGGAGAAGTTTCTGCTTCCAACAGATTTTGAGGGACATTAAGAGGGATTTCCATACTTGCAGAAGGGTAAAAGCCTCTAACTAATCTCAACATATTTTCTAACGTGGAACCCTGGGGTGCCATACCATGTGTTTGGGGGTGTTGCTGGGAAGCCTGGCTGGGAGGTGGGGACCCATTTGCAAGGAACCAGGAGACCTCATGAGAATCAACGCCAAAACACAAGACACGTAAAAAATGAACAGTGCAAAATTATCGAAACGAGGTGTCCCATTGCTCAGCGCAAAGACAAATACATTTTCTTAACTTAGTTACTTTCTCCAACATACATCAGCTTTTAAGTACCTCTTTTCCCCAAGATGTAGCATGCAGCACTAGAGATTAAAAGGATGAGCTGGACACACGTGGCCTGTACTCAAATCCTGATTTTACCTGTTACTTGTTCTGCAAGTTTGAGAAAAGCATGAGAACCTGCAGTGCCTTGATTTTCCCATTTATATAGCAAAAGTATACTAACAGAATAAGGTTCACATCACCACCAAGAGCAAGAAGCTAACTGATGCATAGGAAGGCCCCAGGCCGGCGTAGGCCACCGAGCACATGTACAAGGATACCAGCTATTGTTCTCCTGAGATGTGGGCAGGTTTCACCACAGGGGCAACAACGTTTGAGTTTAGCAAGGTACCACATCAGGGCAAATCTCGTACTTTGCTTTTTATCCATGGTGTTGATTTTGTCTTATATTCCTCTGCTTTCAGTGGACATGGACACTGAACTATATGTTTTCCTCAAAACGACCATTTCTGTTAATACATATCATGACACACCACAATCACATTCAACTCGAGGAGCCGGTGGGTAGACATGCCGCACCCCGATCACTTTCCCTTCCTCCCCCCTTCCCATCCCTTTTCCTCTCCACAAAATCTGTCTCCGCATTCCTGACCACCACTTTTATTTCAGTCTTCTACCCATTGATATTTCAGACTTCTTGTACTAGGGAAACCATGCAACAAAACACCCTTTTGCACGCACACATAGTCACATGTCAACATAAACAGGCACAGTCGTCTCCATGCATGTAACATATGGGACTTTGGGCAAAGAGGCAGGTGCAGGAATGACGGGTACTACTGCTGCCCAAATCCCTTCCTGCACTTGATACCTTTCTTCTCTTATCAAAAGAGAAGGGGAAAATGCCCATAAATTATTCATTACAGCAATCTGATGACAGCTCAGCCAAAAGAGGGGCGATGGGATGCTTTACAAGAAAAAATTATTAAAACAATAAAATTTGTCACACATAGCCTACTTCACACTTGATTTTCCCAAGTAATTAATTTCTTCTCAACTGTATCTCCCTTCCAAATTGGGTATTTATGGCACTAATATCCCAAAAGGGTGTGTTTTCTGCTGAAGCAACATATTGATTTTTACAGTAGAAGTAAAGTGTTTCCAGATATTAGCTGCTCCAGTGGTTGGCATTTCAGGCATTTGAGCACATAGACTCAGAAGTCTGTGTGTGCATTTGGGGTGTGTGTGTGTGTGTGTGTGACCACAGCATCACATTTTTGCTCCAGCATTTTAGGGTGACTGACGAGGTATTGGATTCTGTGCTTATTTGTAAATTTCTTGATCCAAAGAGCCTTTGACAACAATAGGGAGACTGCCAGTGGGGTTGTTTTGCAACTAACAAACACACTGTTTGTTGTCTGTGTGGCATAAACTGTCAAGGTAGGCAGGCATAGATATAAAAGAATTGTTAATTCGTGGCATTGTGAACACTATTTCCACGCACGGTTTTGTAATTATAATCCTCTGTGGAGAACCTAGGTTTTGTTTCCGACCTCCTAGAGCCATGGCAAACACAACTTTTAACAGCACTGCAACATGCCGTGGAATCGCAAATAGAGGCTGCCTCTGAAAGCATCGCATTAAAGTGCTGTGTGGCACTGGAAAGAGAACCGCTAACAACAGGCCTTCAATGAAGTCTTTTGACTATTTGCCTTCTGAAGAATTTCACCAGTATCCTACTGTTTCTCAAGCAATTAAAATGCAAATAAACATTTAAGGGTGCTAGATTGGGAGCCTGGGTTTGAAAAGGATATCTCTCTGTATTCACGGAAGCCGCCTGAATTCTTCTAACTGAATGCGTCTTTGTAGATGCACCTTCTGATGAACACTATTCACTTCTGTTGGTCTTTTTATTTGCAGATAGAACTTTTGCTTTTTATGCTAAAATATGATTCTTCTCCCTCCATGGCTGGCACAAGTGTTCATCAAAACATGTGAGGGGCGACGCTCAAACACCATTACGGAGATGGAAATTTAAAGTCCTACGGTTAGTTTTAAGAATCTCTCCGGTACTCATTGAAGAAAGAGACACGATATTTGTTCTCAGATAAAGGAACAGAAGCGAGTTACTGTGGCACTGTTTTCACCAACCGACTCTGCGCCCATGGACAAATGCAGGACGCAGTGTCAATCTGTGAAAGAGGACTTCTGGACAAAGGGACATCCAGATGGTGCTACGGCGATCTGAATGCTCCTAACTGAATGAGGCGATGCTTTTACAATGGATGTCAAGGTATTTCATTTCGTCTGATCTGCAAATAGGCTGGTATTATCTCCAGCTGTAATTATAAAGCCCATCATAAGTGCTCAAGGAATTGATAAGGATAAAATTCCTTTCATAACTCTCAGAATTGGCAAAAGAGAAACTTGAACTTGATGATACTCGTTGCAGGTCAGTGCAACTTTCAAATATATTTGTATTTCATCTTTACTTCCCTAAGGAGTGCTGGGAGAGACAAAGAAAGATACGTCGGCACACGGCATAGTTCGTGTTCACATGCCCAACCTTGATCCCCATTGTCTTCCCATTACAGATCTCCCATTCCTAATAGTATATCCATTACTTGGAACTAGACATGTGGTTATACGGTTTATCACATGACTGAAAAGTCAGAAGAGCTTGAGAATCCGTCTCCTGAGCAGACATTCTGGGGACTTGGGATGATGAAGGAAATCTGAGTTCAGCTCTCCCAAGTTTACATCAGCAAAAGAGAAGGGTCCACAGGAGTTGGTCACCATTTAGATGAGGAAAGAGGGGGGCAATGGAGCACAGCCAACCTCCTGTCAAATCGCTGAAAGGCGCGGGACACAGATGGCTCAGGTTCAGTATCTGTGAGGAGGCACTCGGGAAACGGGGGTGACCGGGATCGGGCCCCTCACCTGTTGCCATTGTGGCTTATGGACTGTTTGGAGGAGGACTCCCCTGACAACCAACAGTGGCAGGGATGTCTCTGCCCCCTACTAACTGCCGGAAAGACAGTTTCTGCACGTGCATGAGGAAGGCATCCGCACTGTTCTCTCTGGAGTCAACACCAAGACAAGACTGCACAAACCAGCCCTGCTAAGACAATCCTTCACTTCCAGCAGCACCTCCATAAATCTTCTGGTCACTTCCCAGAGTTTTTAATTCCTTGGAGCCCCAACTCCTTTTCCTTTGTCAAAACGGTAAGTTACAAGTACAACTATTTCTTTGAGTTCAGTATCTTTGAACTCTTGTGTGTACTAAATATTAATAAAAATATAATGCCTTTTACTCTTGATAATCTATTTTTTGTTAGTTCAGTTTCCAGGTTCCCAGGTACTGAATCCAAAAGGCAGTGGGAATTTTTTTTTCCTCCCCAAAAGCCATTTATTATTGAGTGACCTGTAGCGTCTTCACATTCCCCTGACGACTCTCTCCAGTCCTTTCCTCCAGCCAGCTGATCACTGCACTCTCTGTGCTGGCTACCAGCTGCCCGTACCCGATGTGACGCGTAAGTCCGCCGGCTTCACTGTGTGCTTCCTCTGCCTGGCAGGCTCTCAGACTCAGTCCTCCCAGTGGGAACTGAAGTCCAGTCACATCACACACTGCTTCCTGCCTCCTGCACGCAGGATGACTCGGCTTTCTACAGCAGTGAGTGGTCACTACCACCTACATCCATATGTCATGTGTTGCCCCCAGTACTGTATTTGTTTTCCGTGCCCACTTCATTGCCACGTGTTCCTAAAAATCAGGAACTGTGCTGCCCAGATCTGTGGACCCCAGGTTTACACAGAGTCCAGAACTCCAATGACAGCGCTCCTTCCCTCAGAGCTAGTCACAGCGGGTTTGCCACCTCAGCCCCACACTGCTAAGAAAGGCATGGTCTTGATTTCCAAAAGCCATTCCTCAGAGGCCCCAAAAAGGCAGAGACTCAGCATCACAGGGAATGATATTCAACTGAATATATAATATCATCTTGCTGAAACCAGCAGGCAGTTTGGGACGAACACATAGGACCAAGCCGCATCTGACTTCCCTCGCCACTCACTGGTGAGATCACAAGGCGTGAGCTGTCCAGGATGAGAACCAGCAGCACGGAGGGCTCTGCCGGATGCTTTAACCCATTCATGCATTCACCCAGGGGTTTCCATGGGCACCATTTATGGGGTGGAGAACACAAGGCTATGCAGTCGACCTTCCCTGGGAAACTCAGGGCCTGAGTTCGTCAGGATCCATGCTTCCCTCCCAGTTTTTGTGCATCAGAGCAAAAATCGCTAAGAATGGTGTCAAGGCGGCGCTGGTGGGAGACTGGAGCGGTAAGCAAAAGATAAAGGGAAACTCATTTGATGGGCACAAGAAGGACGAGCAGGCACCCGCAGCAGACCCCGCAGGGATGCGGAGTCGTCACCATAGCAAAGGGATGAAGGAGCAAGGCCTCCCTCAGTTACTAAGCAAGGAGGTGACAAAGACCCTTTTGGTTGGAACTGACACCCTAGAGATAATTACTCCGGTAAATACGGTAACATTTAGCAGGAGTTCTGACAGTCATCACGGACGTACTGCCTATTATCAGTTCACGTTCAGTCGTGGGGGCATTCGGCAAACGCGTGGCAGCTGGGTTGAGATCAGGGAGGCGATGCGTGCGATGTTCCGAGGAGCGTAAAGGGAACCCTGTGCCCGGGGAAGGAGGAAATCGGCCTGCTCCGTGCCAACTGACTCCTACTGCTCACGCCAGCTCCGTTTTCGCTCTGGAGATGCCAGATGGGTGAGAAGTTTGCAGAAGCAAATCACTCTGAGGTCTGTGTCTCAGGAGGCCATTCTAGGGAATAGCACTTCTGAAATGAATCCAAGTGAAAGCGGAACGCAGGCACTTCCTTTACGGCCTTAATTCACAACCTGGCTGAGTCACGCTTGCTCTGGGAGCCATAATGTTGAATCTCTGGGCCCGAACGCATCTTACACGTTCTCTTTGCAGACGGAAGGCAGGGAAAAGATAAGTGTTGATGCGAAGGACAGGCAGACAAATTGTTGCTCCAGGGGGAGAGGGAGATAGTTCAGGAAGAACTCATCTCGGCTCTCAGAGCCACGTTTAAAGTATCTGCTGTGACGTGCGGGTGGGCGAACACAGACAAAAAAAAAAAAAAAAAGCCCTGAGTGTTATCACTGGAGAAGTAGGTGCTCCTTGAAGTGGCTCTTTGGCCACAATTCTTTGTGAGGCTTTGCATATTATTGACTTGAGAAAAACCTCTACAAACTCAGAATAGAAACACCATGAGAAAACCAAAATAAAATCTGTGTAAATACCTACAGCCATTCCTATAAATTTAGACTCACTTACATGAAAGTGTACTTTAAAACAATGCTCATGATGACATTTAATATGATAGGAAATTCATCTAACTAATGAATCAGTTTGGATCCATTTGGGAAAAATAGTTTAAAAATAATATGAAGAGACTGTAATAAGTGTCTGAGGATGATTGCTGGGATGAGACCTAAGCAACATGACCAGGAGCCATACTACAAAAGCATGTTTTGAGGGCTTTTTGATTTTTCTTTCTACTTTTCATTAAACAGTTAATAATGAAATTGTAGGAAAAACTGGATATAGTCTCAAAGTGTGTTAAGACCTCCACTTCTCTTCAATAATATCCAAGTATATTGATTTGATGTTCCCAGATTCCAAGAGAATTAAACACTACTTAATGCCTAGTATGATTTTGCAAATCAGAGTACCAATATGATCTCTCACTCTTTTGGCACCAAGTGCCTATGCTTTAAACTTTTCATACGTAGATACCTAAGACTTCATTTGCACAGAATTCTGAAATACCTTCTGAAAATTGTTACGCTGTCCTCTAGCCTGCAATACATTTGATGGTCCCGTAATTTTTACTTTCCATCTCTCATAGTAATTTTGCTACTTTAGTCAATACTGATCGTCCTCTTATTTTGCTGGTCTAAATTTAGTTAATAAACTCAAGAAAATATCAGATATAGAATTACAATGCCACATGTACATGCAGAATTGTAATGCCACATGCATTTCTGAAAATGGCTTCAGATTTGGAGCAATGAGAGCCTAGGCTTGTATATTGTACATACTGGTTGTGTTATGTCTTATGTAGTATAATTGCTCAACAAGATGCCACAGTATAGAAAGACACGGCAATAGGAAATTAGCCGATCACTGTTATGTGACAAAAGTAACATTCTACTTTAAAGAAAAAAGCTATCCTTGATACTTCCTTCCATTTACAAAAGTGCTGAGACATCCAAAGGAACTACTGCAAAAAGGATGAGGCAAACTGAAATTTAAATTTTGACTCCACCCCTTTGACCTAGTCACTTGATTATTCTACGTAAAATTCCTCCATAAGTTATTAGGGTTTAAAACACAGAAACTCGCTGATGTAATTTTGCAGGGCATGTCTCCTATAAAAAAATCTTGTGGTGATTCAAAATCATTATGCTTTTACCTGGGGATGTTGGCACACACCTGTGCTTCCAGCTGCTTGGGAGGCTGAGGCAGGAGGTTTCCATGTTGCATCTCAGTGGTAGAATCACCTTGGTCTACAACTGCAAAACAAAGACACATATCTGTGGAGAGAGAGAAAGAGAGACCATGCTTATAGAACGAATGTTAGAATCTATTATTTAATGTCATTAAATTCTTAGTTGAAAGCAAAAGTCTACTTGCCCACAAAATAATACTATTACAGAAGAAAACTGTATATTCCACTTCATATTTATGTGACTGGTCTTCCTTATGGGCCTTGAAAGCTGGGTTTGAAGTTGGGAAGATTGAAAATAAAAAGAAACTTAGATTTAAGCACATACAGTACAGATCTCAGTTGCATGAAGTTAAATCGTCCACAGTGAACGTCCTGTGATGGTCTGGGCACAGGAAGGCTTGTGTAGACAGCGTACTTCACCCCTCTAGTCAACCCATACTATCTTGTTCTGTCACTCTTTCGTCTCCTATACTTGAATTTCAACAGGTGATTGCAAAACCTATGCACCTGAGTTCAGGCATCCCTTTGTTGATCTACTTTGTGTTTCTTTTCCAAGAAAATAATTCATGTCATCATTTTATCAAGAAAGCAAAGCATTATAGGGAACATTTTTCAGTACTCTGTTCCTAAAACTATGGTATTCAAATTAGTTTCCAGTGTGATATAAAATCAATACAAAAAACAATAAAAATTATATTAGAAATGTAAATTTAAACTCTAGCTATCCTACAATAAGTCATAAAGAATACCAAAACTGCTGAAAGAACAAGCTGGTGTGCTATCTGTAGTTCACAGTCTCTTTTCAAAATCATTTTTAAACTTTTCTTCTTCAGTTGCCTAAGGTAGTGAAAAATTTGGTTTGCATAAAGAAGTTGTTAGAAATGTTGACTTAAACATATTCATGACACTGCAACCTTGGCATGCTGTCCTGATAACAGAGGTGGGCAGAAGCTAGAGTGAATCTGTGTATTCAAGTCAGGGTGGCAGTGGCCTCTGAGGTGCTGGCCTCTGTCCCACCACCCAGGCCCGTGGTATGTCCTATGGACATGTGTGCAGTAGAGCCCCTTGTGGGGCCTTCACAGACCACATTCAAGTCATCCACGGTCAGCTGTGCCCTAAACATATGAAGTACAATATTCCAGGAACAATCAAGATGTGACTTCTCAGTTATGCACTGTTCTGAGTTGCCTTACATAATCCTGTGGCTCTCACTCTGTCCCCCGGGGCAGCTCTTTGCAGCACTTCCAGTCTGCGTGTCCTGTGTCTCTCTTCATCACTGGTGATGGTCCCGGGTAACAGACTCAAGGCTGTTGTACGGCTGCCTGTGTGCAAGTCACCCCTCTTTACTGAACGATGGCTCTACAGTGTGATGGCTGTGATGCCAAGGAGTCACCCAGGCCCAAACGAGCACACAACTCAACTCCGGTAATGTGTGGCAAGGCTGCATGGGGTTCCATGCTGCTCGTGAAGTCAGACTTCCACAGGTGTTCTTGGAAAACATGTCCTTGGACAGGGGGGACTATGGCACCTTTCTTTAAAGTTTGCTTTAGGGTTCTTTGTTAGTATCCACTCAACTGCTTAGAGGCTCTCCCCTGTTCCTACGTCAGCAGCATCTTTGGAGCCTCAGATGTGACACGTGTTCTCTCTCGCTGCTCAATCCATGGCACGGGGCTCTGGGCACACTAACAAAAGGGAAATTGTCTCTCAATAAGATCAAGAATGACTTTCTAAATTAATTTACCATGTTAAAAATTTTTTGAGACAGGGTCCAGGCTGGTCCCAAACTCTCTACGTAGCCCAGAGTGGCCTTAAACTCCTAGCAATCCTCCTGCCTTAGCCTTCCACCACGTTAATTCTTCAGTTTACTTATGTCATTGGAAAGGCTCAAAGTTTTTCATTGTTCTTATTAACATTTTTTTTTTAGCTTTGAGTGTCTGTGGATTCATAAGGTTTGCATCTCTTCTGACCTTTCTACCATGTTTCTAGAACGCCCCCACATGCTATCCCGTCTGCCTTTCTTGAAATCAATTTTTCTGTCTTCTTCTCTGGCTCTTCTGTTGCTTTTATATGTTCCCCCCAAGAGATGGGCGGGGTGTCCCCACGTCCAGTCATCCCCCACAAGCGAGTGGCACTCACCTCCGGAGCACGTTCTTCAAGCTTCTCTCTGAGCTCGGACAAAAACTGCAGAGAGCATGCTCACTGGCATCTCAAAGCAGAACGTGGGAATTAGGGTCTGAAACTTGTCTGGCTGCAGTGTGTCTTTGCCACTCGTCCCTTGTCTCCATCACAACCTCACCGCCCAAGTCAGACACCTTAAGGTGATCTTCTCAACTCTTGCCTAGTTTCCACATTCAGTCGGCCTTGCAATCCCCCGGGATGTGCAGCAGGAGGGTCTCTGGTCTACCGGGCCTGTTCCCACCCCGCCCCCACCACCGTACTGGTAGGTCTTTGTCTAGACTGGCAGTAGGGAACCTGGGGTTTCCCATTTCCGAGCTCTCCACGCTTTATGTAATTCTTCACATTGCTGCTAGAGGTTAAAAACTTCCCGTCACTTCCTGTGTGGAAGAAAAGTTATTCATCTTTGTCCTCCTACACAAACTCAGCAGTGCGACATTCGGACGTGGCGTGGCTTCGCCTGGCCTGCTGCAGTGCTCAGCTACTTCTCCCTTCCATTTTCAGAGACATCAAAATGTGAACATTAAAATTAACCCAATGTGATGTTGTCCCTGCTGAATTGAATCAGCTAATTTCCTGGCCCACCTCACTGGCCCATTCTCCTCCTGTTGGCCCTTCAAGTTTGTGTGTGAGGTTTGAGATTTCCACTTTATTCCCCAGACCCAGTTTAAAGGACACATCCATTATGATAATGTCTCTGACTCTATTTTTTTTTTTTTGGGGGTGGGGGGCGGTCAGGGTTTCATTCTGTAGACCAGCAGGCTGGTCCTGAACTCACTATGGAGCCCAGGCTGGCCGTGGATTCACCGCAATCCTCCTGCCTCAGCCTGCCAAATGCTGGGATTACAGGCAGGCACCACCATGCCCAGTTCTGTGGTTCTGGGAAATAGAACTCAGTGTTGTGCACTTAGCAAGTGCTTTAACTCCTGTGCCATTTTTCCAGGCCTCTGACTCGTCTTTTCCAGCACTCAACTTTCTCTACGGTGTCCTAGCCTACAGGAGTGCAGCACTCCTTCGGGTCTGGATGGGACACCCTCTGACTGTTACACGAACATTGTGCAATTACCTTACTGTGCATAATTATATCATCATATATTATTTCATTAGATAATTATAATTAATTTATTAGATATTGTACACTCTATTAAACACTAAATTAGTGAAAATTTAAAAACAGATTCCCTCCTTCATTGAATGAATACTGGTTGGATTCCGCTGGACACTAGCTGTTTTGCTGAGCACAGGAGTAGTTGCAAGTGTAAAATTACTTGGTGGCCTTCTCTTGGCTGGCACACATCTTGTTGACATTGGAAATGAAAAAATACTACCAATTACACGATCCAGGACACTTCTGAGGATGGGAGGAGACTTACATCAATTATACTGTTTACATGTACAATAGATAAGCCAAGATGTCTGTCACTATCTGAACTGTTCTCCCCAGAAAACGAAGTTAAGACGGGTTCCTGCGTTCCTGCTTATGAAGGAGTACATATCAGGGAGCGAGAGACTGGGAAGGGGAGTGTAGGGGAGGGAGGGGCAGGAGAAACTGTCTACCATCTAACTACCATCCTGGCCATCACCCAGCTTCAGGCACGGTGGGCGGCTCAGTCGTGCACGACTGCCTCCTGAGACACAACTCGCCATTATGTCCTGGGACAGTCTATCCTGCAGAGACAGGAAAGCAACGTACCTGTGTCTCTGGATGTGTGTCCTGGACCCTCAGGTCCCCGAGGTGGCAAGGAAGCTGGTGTGCACAGGGGAATTAGCCCTAGAAAAAGCACAGTGCAAATCAGTGAGTATTATCTCGTGTGGAGTCCTTGTGTGAGTTAGCAGGTCACTGGGGCTGTGAAAAGTTTCTCAGGACCTGCAGGATGAAAGAGGTCAAGAGGAAGGAAGCCATGGGTGCAAGACACTCCCTGTAGCCAACTCAGCAAAAAGAGCAAGACACGTCCAAGTCTTAGATCTGATGAACTATCTCCAACACTGTGTTGCCCAACCTTCTGCTGAAATCAGTGAACACACCGAAAGTCGTGTGACGTCAGAATGTGTATAGGGTTGATGTTATTGGCTGTCATCTTTACCACAAAACAGCACGGCTGCTGCATCCACATAGGTTTCAGTGGGAAACCACTGTGTTGCACTCTGCAGCTCACAGTACCTCGTACTTAAAAAAGACACGGAGTTACCTTGCAAGTAAGTGGTACAGAAACTTCAGCGAAACTAGTTAGTGGCAATTTTATAATGGAGGTGAAAAATTTAGTGGATATAACTACTGCACAGCTTAAAATATGTGGCGATCTTCTGGGAAAAAATTAAAATCTACTATTCACAAATAAAGTGACCATGTGGGACTCAGTTCTATATTACTTTGTTTGCCCCAAACTAATATTAAAGCCCCGACACTTTAGCTGGAGATTAGGGAAGATAAAGGCAAAAGACGTATTGATGTTTTTTAACAGTGCACCAATCAACAACCATGGGTAGGAATCAAGAATTTTCCATGCCAAGTAAACCAGATAAAAGGAACAATATTTTACTTTAGCTACTGTTATTCAAAGATTGAATACCTGCTTTAATAACAATGAAATTTATTTCAACAGAGAGAAACTCTGGAGTCTAATGGAAAGAGTAAGTTTCTTGAGTAATAACTGACAGACACTCACAAAAACGTTGGCAAGGCTAATTTGTCCGACACAACTGTGACTCACATACCAACTACCTGGGAAAACTTACTTAAGTTTTCTATCCTCTTTGGGCTTCAGGTTTCTTGTTCATCCAGTGGGAAAAATAGTTTGGGGATGCTTAATAAACCCTGAAACGTGTTGATCTTTTCAGCAATTCTAGTGCTCTCAGAACACGATCTATCACCACTTGATAAACAGCATTGTCCCACTTAGTAGGAACAAAAACACACGATTAGATGATTGCCTGTGTTTGTCTAATTTGCATCTCAGCATTTGGTCAGGTTACTCTGTAGAAGTGTGTGACCTGAGCTCAGATGACATCCAAGTACATGTACTTGGTCCAGTCTCCAGTCCACTAAACCTGGACATCGTGAGCTTATTATCACATGGTAGATCTGTGGAACTCATTTCCAGGGTATCTGGCCTGTTCTAATGATGTCCTTGCTGTCACACACAAAAAGCTCCGATAGTGTCCACTGTGTCTGAGATCACTGAGATCTCTAGGGCATAGGTTTTATTAACACTGAGATCAAGCCATGTCTCTTATTTAAAAGTATCTGACAAGTATCGCTAGCAATTTTTCTCATAGGAAAATTCCTTGATATCAGGACTTATATCTAATAGTTCTTAAATTCAATGAGCCATGGACAGATACAGTTTGAAATAGGCTTTTCACTTCATATCTACCTTTAATAATTTCTTTTGTACCCCAAATCCCTGTCTGTTCTTTCTATTTCAAATGGTTATTCCTCCAAGTATTTAGTTTATGAAGTAATAATTAACTTATTTTCCTTTTTTGGTTAATCTAAAAGTGCAACAATCAATCCTATCTTGGAATTAGTGTAAGATAACCAGAATTTCCCTACTGAGTTGTACAATTTCTGTCATTCTGGCATTATACTTTGTTGCAGATAAATATATCATTTATATTCAGTCTTTTGAAATATTGAAAATAGCTCAAAGCCTATCATTACTTTTTCACAGACCACCCTCAGGAGACCACAGACACCATATTGGGAATTTCTGTACTCGAAAAATATACATTTCTGTATTATAATAAGTTTTTGTGTGGCTTCCCAGGTTAGTATACTTCATGTTGTCCGAGGACGTAGGATTTCTTTACTTTCATTTAGGTTTGATTGTTGTATTAATAAGGCACCATGAACACTCTGTAAATCATTTATATTTAGAAGTCATTTTATACTGTTTGGAATGTGTAGGAGTCTGAAATTCTAAGAAACCACAGGACTTTGGTAGAAGCAGTTAAAAGACATTATAAAGATTAAATTGGAGCTCTGTAATATTCAACCATGTACTCATTTTAAAAGGTTATTTTTTACGTTTATATTGTTCATTAGATAATGGTAAGAAAAAAGCTAACTAGAAACTATATACTTCACTTTTAAAAAGGAATACATATGACCTATGTGTGTACATACATGTACCTACATGTTTACATGATTATAAATGTGTAATTGTTGGAAGAAAATCTGCACTGATAGTAGCAGTAAGTGGTATATTTACCTACAAATGTTTATTATTTTCTTCTTAACACTTATATTTATATGATTATATATGAGGCACATGTATTTTTATGTTTGGATATAAACATTATTTAAAGATTAAAATACAGAAAAAAATGTTTTGCCTCAGTTTCCCATCAGTAGCAGCTTGCCACTTCCTCCTGCACAAATATTTCAACATATCCTCTTAAGGGAGAACTAACTCTTCTTGCTGAATGGCTAGTTCTTTCCCCAGGGCAGAAAGGTTTATATTTTGGTTTGAAAGATTTATTTTCTGGTTTCCACTAATAAACCCAAACTGAACCAGACAGTTCACATAGCTAGGTAACAATGTCAAGTAAGATCCTGCAACATCATAAGCTCCTCAGAGTAAGGAGACAGGTGTCTCGGGCTCTGCATCCACATGTGAGGTACGGATCTTACACACGTGCTGCTGTCTCTTTAGAAACACCTGAGAAGACCACTGCCACTGACGGGGTGTCCCATCCTTGGTTGATCATCCTGTGGCCCCTTTTCTGGCACAAACTCTACTTTTAAAAATTTGTACCTGCATAAAATGCTTTATACATTTTATCTAAGGCTCATAAACACTTTGACAACCTACTAAAATTCTGAGAGGGCAAATATCTTGGTTAGAGCTGTACAATTTAATCCTTTATAGGCCATCATATAATTTATAAACCCACCTCACAGACTGCCTTATAAAACAACTGTATAAACTATCTCTTGATGACTGAACATACCCTCATGTGAATTATCATGAAACTCAGGGTTCAGTCAAATTGATGTCTGGCCTGGAGTAGAGGTGCAAACATCGGCCCTGGCTTTGGGGTGGCAGATTTGCAATTCTGGCTTTGCTGTGCATTAACCAAGTGGCCCATTCACTGAACCGCTTTGTCCTTCAGTTTCTGCACTTGTGATATGAATATAATCAAATTTATTCTGCACTTCTACTCTGCAGATCACTATTCAGGAAATGTATAAATGACAGCTAGTACGTAGTATTTATGACGTAGATGTTCGCTTGATCTACAGCAAAGAAGCCAGCAAGATTCAATTGGGACAATGTGGTCTCTCCTATAAATAATTTCAGGGCAACTGGAAATTTGAGTGGAAAAACTTCATCTCATCCCATTTCCTAATCTTAAGCAAAAGTTAATTTGAAGTTGGTAGAGATCTAGCCATGAGCTGTGAAATTACACAGCTTCCTGAAGAGAAAATGAGAGAAAAATCTTTATCCTCGTAGCACAGGCTCTCTTTTTTCTCCTGCCTCGGCCTCCTGAATGCTGGGACTGCAGGCATGACCCATACCACTACACTCAGCTTACACAGTGCTGGGAATCGAACCCAGGGCCTTGTATTTGCTAGGCAAAGCTCGTTAGCCACTGTGCGATTCCTCCAGCCCCTAAGCAAGCATTCCTTAAACAGGACAAAATAAGCACAAGCTGGCAAAGACAAACACTGACTTACAAAAATAGTAAACTCTTAGTCAGTGAGACCACATCACTGAGAAAATGAAGAGCCACGTGACTGACGCGGCAGAATACAAGGTAGAGATAGAGATGTTTATCAGTTTAAAAAACTATCTCCCACCAGCACCTGTGTGGGGCAGTGACCTAAGCAGGATCATTCAAGGGAGACCCAGAGCCCTGCTGATGGCCAACTGTAGCTGGAAGATGCCCCTGCAGGCCTCCAAAAACTTCATAGATGCAGGTCAGTCTGAGACTCAGCCACTCAACCTCCTAACTAAACCAGCCGTGGTTTAGAATGCAAATCTAAATACCCCCCAAAGTCTCATGTGATCAGAGGCGATGGCCTTGGCAGGGATTGAGTCATGGGGATGCCATGTTCAGTAGTGAGTCGTCTGTTGGAGAGTTCAC
This sequence comes from Ctenodactylus gundi, assembly GCA_004027205.1. Classification (NCBI taxonomy): domain Eukaryota; kingdom Metazoa; phylum Chordata; class Mammalia; order Rodentia; family Ctenodactylidae; genus Ctenodactylus; species Ctenodactylus gundi. The sequence goes on along the minus strand of PVKB01006230.1, from coordinate 47,016 downwards.
AGCAAGAAAGCAAATACGCTATTAGGAGGAAGAGGCTGACCTGGTGTGGGAGGCACACTACTGGGAGAGTGACCTGAACAGCTGTGTTGTGGCCCCTGGGTCCTCCCTTTTTCAGTCTCCCAGCTGCCACGGGGTGCCCAGCTGTCCTCTGCCAAGACCTTCTGTCTTACTCTTTCTTTCCTGGAACCAACCAACTCTAACCAAAATAAACCTGTCCCTCTTCGAGTTGTGGGTGTCAGTTCTTTAGTTCCGGTGACAGGTAAGTGTCTAATACACCATCCTTCACTAAGGTTTCAACTTAGGCTGTCTTTGGCAGCTCTTTCTACCTTCCCTAGTGTCTTTCCACAGGTCTTTTCCATAATAATATCAGTATCTGCCTTGTGGAGGATGCGCAGTCCAAGGGATACACATATATGGGGAAAAAGAAACGAAGTATAAAATGGTATGTCTGTTTAGGAAAAAAAAAAAAAGCTTGACCCTCAACCCAATGTCCAAGTACTTCCATTATCCCAATGTACATATGCAAAAGAAATGAAGGCATATTTTCCACCGAAGATCCCCAAAACTCTAGCAACTATATTGATAATCACCCCAATGTGAAAGCAACCCAACTGTCTCTCAGCAGGAGAGTGAATGAATTGTGATAAATTCATAGGATGAAATAGAATGTGGCAATAGAAAATGAACTTCTGATACATTCAACAGCATAATCGCCTCTCAACTAGAATTTGCTCAGTGGAATAAACCGGCGCAGGAGAGCATATACTCTGTGATTCCAGTTTTGTGAAGTTCACACACCGACAAAAGTAATGCATAACAGTATAAGTCATAAAGTATTATGCAGTTGTTATCCGGTCAGTGGTTACAGTCAACAGCATGTGAAAATTATGTTAAAATACTGTGTAAAATTATTGAACCAAGGGTATTTTATAATAGATTTGGTATCTTTCATTTAGGAAACCAGTTACAATAGTAATAGATTTGCTATGACTTGTATACATGGAAGTAGAACCTAATTGTCTAGCTAAATCTGTTTACCACCAAAATAATTTCACTTTCTGTCTGATCATCCATCTGTCCACTAGAGAAGCAAGGAGAAGGGGGGGTGTAGAGCAAGGAGCAGCAGGCGAGGGACACTGCCTGGAGAGCCAATGCTAGGAGTCCCTCCGGAAGCCCCGTGCTGAGCCCAGGACCTGCTCTTGTCAGCAAAGCCAGGGGTTATTTCTGGCGTGGCACTCACTTTGAGACAGGGAATCGTCCCTCATTCAAGTCAGAAGCTGGCTCGTGACGTGGAATGACAATTGTTGAGGAAGTACTGGAAATGCCATTCTGTCTTTCAGCTGCTATAATTGGGCTGCTGAATTCTTGGGGAAAAAACACGTTTAACTTTCCTATGGCTACTGTCAACTTTTTTTTCTTAAGAGTTAGACATGGTTTTGTACTTGAAATAATTCTTAAGTTTTTTTTTTTCTCAACGAGTCATAGGAATGAGGGTGTTTTCTTCTTTTATTTGTATCCTTGCTGCTGAAAAGAGATTCTTAGTTTTAAATAGGAATTTTCTACAAACCTTACTCATGTTTTCCTCTTACTGTGAGCAATCTTTCCACTTAATGCCAGTAAAAGATGTGGAAATGACCGTGGGAAACTGTTTCTGGCAAGTGCTCCTTCAGAGAAACCATCACTGGGCTTAGTCAATGAACTTCTGCAGAATGCCATCTTTTTATTTGGATATTGAGCTTAAAATTTCACAGGGCAAAGAGCTCTTAGGAATGTGCAGCTTTCTTTAAAAGGTGTGGATCTTGGAGTGACTGTGCAGGAGTTTCATCATCCTTCTGTAATCATGAGAGTGGGTGTCAAGAAGTTCAGTCCATGAGACAGTAACCCAGTGGGACCAGGCCCACTCGCTCATGCCAACATTAAGACCATTCCTCACGGTATTAAGGAAAAGAGAGGCTTGGGGTTGGAGGGGGCGGGGGGGCCACAACTCGCTAGCGTAATCTGCAACTTCTTCATTCCCTGGGTACACTGCTTCAAGATTCAGATTCTGGCCCTAGCTCTTCTGTCTCCATGCCCCCAGATGTACACTCAGGAAAACCTCAGCTGCTAAAGCCCAGAAACCTACAACCTGATCCTGCTACCCAAGTTATTCTCAAACATAATATTTTCTGTGTTTTACTTTGCATATATTAGTAAGTGATGAGTGTCATGGTTCCTCCTATAAACAGATGCCTCTATAAACAAGGAAAACACTGAAAATGAAAAAAAGCAAGGATCTAAGACTCAAAGTCTGATACAAAACGTGTTATTCAACATGAGCCTTCCATAAACCCTACCTGCTTGTTAGTATTTCACTATTCTAGAAAGCAGCTTCGTTTCTTTTCTACTTAGACAAGAGATTCGTCTGCCTTTTATCACTTAATGATATCTACAAAGAAAATAACATGCATATGACTGAGTTAGAAGTTCCACCTGGTGCACGGATTTGGTTACATGGAAGGTGATGGGTTTTAAAACTACCCAGTGAACAAAAGAACCACCACGATATTTCTTTATAGCTACTGTTAATTCAAAAACTATGTTCATGAATAGGAGGAAAAAATAAGAATGACTTCCTTGAGTTCTTTTAAAGGACTGGACAAAAGAAAAAAATAAAACTTTTTAGATTTCTTTTCTCTACGGACATGATTCAGTTTCATATCTTGAAATTCTTCACAGGACACATTTTCAAATCCAACATGAATGTGAGAGATGAAGGCAAACATCTCTTTGCAGAATGATATTTCCCTTGCATTTTGAAGTGCCTACGAGTGAAGCTGTTAAAGTTTCCCAGTCTGAGACGTGAGAGACTGGTCTATAATTAGCACCAGCCGCTCACCTTCCAGGCTACTGGTGAGGCAGCACCAGTCCCCACCGAAGGAAGGAAGTAGGCGATGTGGGAGGGAACCGGGTCTCAGGTTCAACACGCAGCATCTTCACCGCCTGTTTATGCTGATCTGATGATTTAATCTGAATCATATTTTTCTTATACTTGGACTAATTCAATGGTAAAACAGTAGCAATATGACCAACTTGCCTTATGAAGCTCTGACATGAACCAAAATTCCAGACAAGACGAAGAGCCGGATCTTTTTGTGAACACACCGTCCATGCCATGAGTTCTTGGTATCTTCCTATTTATCATTATTGCTAACGTAATTTTAAACATATCAAGCCAGCACGTTCTTGCCTCTGTTCTCCTCCTGATGTCTGTGTGTGAGTAACAAAAATGTTTTCTTTCTTTCCCGTAAATGTTTTGGAGGTCCAACATTTATAAGGAAAGTTAATACAGCCCAAAAATAGCTTTGATATTTTTTGAAAGGTGCTCTGGCATTATAAGATGAAATACATACTCTCCTTTTAAGAAAAGTCTACACTAGGCATTGATATGAATTATAATGAGGATCTGCTTATGAAAGCACCTGACATTTATTTATTATGTAAGCTGTGGTTCTAAAAAGTCAACTAGACAATATCACCCATTTGATATGATGATGAACTCTTACATATGCACATATATTCAAATATATTCATTTTTATATAAATACAGATGATTTGTAAAACTAAATGTCTGTATCCACTTACATACATATTGAGATAGACTACAGAAAGAGTTTCCTTGGAAAGGCTGGTACTGGCTCAGGAATGAACCCTATATATGCCACTCTTATTATCATCTGGAAGCTATTTTCAATTAATAATAACTCAGTGGCATTTCAAAAGAGTTCACAGTCATATCTGCAGAACAGTTATACAACAAGTTTCTAGTCAGAGATGGAGAACAAGGCACTACCTTGGATACCCAGCTCATGAAGAAAAAAACCTGCGAGTGTCCTTGGAGCACCCAGCAGGCCCCTCGGCTGCATGTCCTTGTCTAGCAGACCAGTGTGAATCTGCCCTGAATCTCCTCGTGTCAGGAGAAGAGGCTTCTCTACATATTCACAATCTAAGACTCTCTTAACCGACTTGAGCATAGGCATTCCTTTGGTCACGTCTCCTTAATTCACCCCTGCAGATTTAAGGGCCAGAGAACACGTAGGGACAACTTCATGAAATATGTACAGAGCAGCCCACATAGAATGTCTGTGGCAAGACAACATTCCACATTGTCTGCAAGGCCAGCAATTTTAGAGCAAATGATGGAAATCAACAGCCTCTTTAAAAAGAAGGGCAAACTGCCCATGTCGTCGACTACAAAGATCCGTGCAGAAGCAAAACGGGGAATTTCTACTTGACTCATCAGAAGGCAACAGAACCTAAGGCTTTTGAGCCGAGACTGTCATTTTGGCCTTCGATGGGTAGGAAGCAGCCTGTGTCCAGGCTCTGTCATTGAGAGTCAAATAAGCTGGACAAGCAGCTTGGATCTTCTGAGGTCCCCATCTTTCCTTGCAAAGAGGGGCTAATCAATTGAAAACCATTCAAACAACACGTATTCTGGCGAAGACCTGCCGAACCCCTTGTGACAGCGTCTGCTCCCTGATCTTGCTGCAAGGACTCAACGAGTGATGAAAACTGAGCTTCGAGACGAGGGTCTGGAACCTAAACGGCACTTACAGTTGCTCACTAACAATACTTTATTGACTGGGCTCTGCCTTTAGGGTGTTTGGTTTGTTGTTGTTGTTGTTATTGGGTTGGGCTTTGTTTTGTTTTGATTTTTTTGGAGAGGGGTTGTTCTGGTGGTTGGGCACCTAATTGGGTGGTTGGTTGGTTGCTGGTTGTTTGAATCATGCTCACAAAACAAAAGTTTCACACAGCCAATTGTGTATGATTTTAAAATAGGTAGTAGAGTAACTGGAAGAATGAATGATAAAGGAAAACAGTGGCACTGTGGAGGTCACTGAGTGACCTATTTCACTGTCCTGTACATGACCTTGCCTCGTTATGTGACAGTCTTCATTCTTGCCAAACGGAGGGCCTGTGTGACTTAGGTGGGTTTAAGCAAGCTATGTAAGTTGTGCTCTGTGTCTCTGTTTTTTATTTATAGGGATAAAAAGGGGATTTAAGAATGGAGAGAGACGAACAGGGAGGGTGAGAAAGAGTGAAAACATTAGGATGAGATAGGTACATACATCAACTCCACACATTGAGTGTAATTAATACATATCACAAACGCACCCTCATAAAAATAATAATGATGCAAAAAAGAGATTTGCTACTCCTTCTACTTCCTCATTGGGGGAGGAAATTTCTTATTCATAGATACTAAAAATTTCCTCTAAAAACTCTGAGTTTGTTTTTCATTAGTGATGGACTAAACTTAAAACATATGACACCGTGGAAACTGAGCATCATCCCAATGTTAAATCTACGCGAAAAAAAATCCTAAAAATCTAGTATGCATTATAAAATGAATTGACTTAGAAGTATTTGAAATATAGCAAGCCATATTAATAAGCCTATTCTTTTTTCATTAAAATGAATCCCATCTAGGGCATGTGCTCTAAGCACAGGTTTATATTTGCATGCTAGTAAGTGAGACTAAGGGCCTCTTCTAGGTAGAATCCCAAGAACACTTCACAAAGCAAAAGACAACTGGCAGTCTGCAGCAATAGAGGACCCCAAAAATATAAATCTGATTCCTCCAAGCCATATGGAGAATCTCTAAGTCCTTTTACTCTAGGATTTTGTAAGTCAAGAGACAGTCTGGGTTTCAAAGTGGCAATGCAGTTACAAATAAAGATTAAGAACCGGTTCTAAACAGTTACAGACAAAGGCACAAAAGCAAAGGTGTGCAAAAGGTGTTTTTCCTGCCAGATGGTAGTGCATCAATATAGCCTCCACATTATGGCCCTCTACAAATTCAGGAGAGAAAAAAAAGATGCCCAATAAATAATAAGTAAAAATTTGGGGTAACTACAGAATCAGAGTAATTTATTCTTATTCATCCATTAAGACGTTTACAAGCATGAAATTACCTAGTTTTCAAAAGCGCATGAAAACCAACTGGAAACTGTTGGATCTATGGATAAGTAGATGTTTTAATAATGTATTGTGATAAAATTCACAAAACGTAAAATTAAGCATTTTTAAATGAGCAGTTCAGTGGCTTCTAATGCACGTGCGATGCTGCTGCATCGACTGAGCTCCAGAACACTTCCCTCACTTCCGAGCAAGGCCCCCGTGGGGCGATTTTCTTCCTTACCCCTCCTCCAGCCCTTGGCAACCACCAATCTGGATTCTGTCTCTGTGGATTCATCATTTCTGGATATTTCATGCAGACAGAATCACACAACATGTGGCATACTGTTTCTTACACTTCCGCATGTTTTGCGGATGGATCCACATTGAGGTGTATATCAGTATTTCATTAATATTTCATAGTTCACCTGTGGTGGCCACAGAGCAGAGAGAAGGGAGGAGCCAGGCACCAGTATGTGACCTTCATTTCTCCTTCTCAGTAACTCACCACTTCCATGTCCCACTTGGAGGCAGTACATGAAGTCATCAATGGATGGGTCTGCTGATGAGTTCAATGGCCCCGTGATCTGATCATCGTCCAAACAGAAGGAACTCTTGAGGGACACTTCAGGTTGGACCACCCCATTTGAGAACAGAGTCCTTCCTACAGTTCAGGAAGCTTTAAAATGGAACGGGCTCCTTGCTAGACAAAGCATCGCAATATCACTGACAAAAAGCAACACATTGTTTGAGGCACTCCATCAAAAAAAAATGTGCCATGGCTCTGTGAATTAAATGGGATACGTAGCTTACTATAAAACGTGCAACATTCTCAGCTCTTACAATTTAAATCTCGATGATGTTAAACAGATGCCACCTGAGTCGTGCCACACTCATTTCCATGAACTGTTCATTTATTCAGCTGAGCAACTCCCCAGTCCCATCTCCACTGCTCTGACCAGACAACAGGTGAAGGGATCACACGGGGCACAAAGCCAGAACCGCCTTAGCAGAGGGAATTTAACAAGTTAGCAAAAGCACCTAAGTATCTAAGCTCAGGCTGGTGAGGTGGCTCTCAGGATTACATCCTGAAGAGAAAATGGCAAAAATATTAAAGATCTGAGCTCAGGACCTTTTGCTGCAGTTATTACTAGAATAGCAGAACTAAAAATCTGAGTAGCATCAGGCCAGGGTTTGTTGAGTGAACTATGATTTATCTACATATTGAAATACTATGCAGTTACTTGAAAAATGGTGGATATATTTGCATAGTGTTGGGTAGAGGCCTCCATCTATACCTTTAAGGAAAAACAAATCAACATGCAGAAAATTAAATATAAATATGTATTTTTTATTTAAAGAGAGGGATAAAATAGGAATAAAATTATAGGTAATAGAGATATGTATTTATACAGTTTTTAAAATAAAGAAAAACTTAAAGATAAAAAATGCAGTAATAAGTGATTGCCTTACAGGGGAAAATAAAGAAAGTAGAGAATGCAGACCTCAAGGAGAGTACTTTAGTTCATACATTTTAACGCGATGTGTTTCACATAGCTATAAAACAAACCAAAGTGCTAAAAGTAGTTTTGAAGAACCAAAGAGAAAGGGAAAAGGAAAAATAGACTTAGCAATGTATTAAATTGGTACTTGAATCACATAGCAAAAAAAAAAAAAAAAAGAATTACCATTAAAAGTAGTAATTTGGCTACAAATTTCTAGGAGGATGTAACATAAATATCAAACCAAGTATCCAACAAAATCCCAGATATTAATGTATTATTGGAGTCATATTGTAATTATAATATCTGTGTTGACCAGAAATTATGTTAATATAAAATACATTTATAAATTAAAAACATAGTTAAGACCTTATAATATCAAATTCATGCATTTGAATTAGGAGTGCTCATAAATTCATGGTGGCACGTTTTATAGAAAATAAAACAGAACAAAGCGACAATCACAGAACACACTGATCTACCGAGGGACTCAGCTCGGACAGCGTGCAGCATGGTGCCCATAGTACCCTGCCCCTTGTGGGGAGGCTGCCGTCCCTTAGGGCCGCTCCGCAGTCAGGGGAAATCAGGCTTCCGGGAAAGAATTGGCTCCTGGCATGGGCAGAGACTTGTGAGAAATGCCTGGCCAATCTGGTGACGGCAGAGATGAAGGAACTTGTCTAAAAGAACCAAGGTGAGGAGAAAAGCCGTTGGGAGGCAGCTTGAAGGGCCCCCAGGTGGATGAAAGTGAAACACTGGAGAATGTTCTAACAGTAGAATCAAGGAATTAAAACAGAGCCAACCTCTTGAGATGCACTAGTTCAATAATAATACAAAAATCCCCACTAATAGTTGTGTAAGTCACCTGCTAAAAGAATCCCAAGAGAGAAGCCATTTCAAAATGCTGAAAGAAGCATGTTAGAGCCTTGCTTGGGGGCCTGTGAGTTTCCTACAGGTAAAGAGACGCCAGCCTGAGTGTGCCAGTGCTTGGCTGAGTATTGACAACGTTCAGACCACATTTCTGCCTCTGTCCTGTGACCAGGAGCAGGCAGATGAGGCACGTTCTCGGCAGGATGAGAAGAAAGCCTGACCTGCAGGCGCATTTTGGTGTCTCTCTGGCTGCAAGGTCTCTGACAGCCCTGAAGGTGGGCTCCACCTCTCCACTAAGCCCAAAGCCAAAAGAAGAGTGTCCTGCGGCCACCAAGATGAGCTGAAAAGTACAATGCAAAAGGTGCAGATACAGGCAGAGGGGACTGAGGTCAAGAGTGCAAAGTTCCAGTCTCCTGGGGAGGTGGTGGGGTTGAGGGAGGCTTTCTAGAGCATCAAATAACAGTCTGAAAAATCAATTAAGTAAGATGATATTTTTAAAAACAGTGGCCTCTCCAGTAAAACCTGTATAAACAAAATAACCAAAAAGTTGACAGAGAACGTATTTGTTCAACTAATAGAAGCAAGAGTAAATGACAGAAAATACCTTCAGAAAATGGTATGGAATGATAATATCGTCATAAACAATAGAAAAATGATATAACCCACTAGCCTGTAACATTACTGTTTGATGTAAGCCACTGAGTGAAAAGCTTGCAGAGCAAAGAAACTGACAAATAGCACCAGATTCATCAGGAAGCGACTGAAAATCACCTTCTAACAGGATCTGTGCATCAATCAGCCTAAGAGTGAAGAACCAAAATCTATGAATGTACTGCAATGCATGACTCATAAAGACTTCAAACAAGCAGAAAACTAACACCTCAGTGACATCTGGATGGTGAAAAGAAACGAACTCATTATTTTGGATAAAGAAAAATGAGAGAAAACATTCAGCCAACTGGGCAGATTACCAGTCAGTAACAGAAAGTTTCCTTCTATCGTAATGTATTCAATAATAAATTAGCAAGGATTGCAAGAGTTGGAACATTGCAATTTTACAACTCATAATCAATTACAAGGTGCATCCGATGACCAGCCATTACTGACTTCACCCAAAACAAAGGCAACTATTCCATGTCTACTGGATAAAAGGCATCAATCACACCACCTGTAAGACAGGGTCTCCGAATTCTCTGACTTTAACCAAGTTTCCAGATCTCATCTTTAATTTAAGAGATGCAGGGAAAGGAAAACATGTTGTATGATGTGATGCAATTAGCTAGTCCCCAGGTGTGGGACAAGATGACACAGAAACTGATCCAAACATGTAAGACTCTTCACGAATTGAAAATGGTTGAAATAGAATACCGCCAACAGGTAGGGCTTTCATTTCATTCTTTTCTTAAGTCAAGCTTGGTATTTTTTTTTTTTTTTGGAAGCTAAGACAGCAAAAAAAGACAGTCAGGCTTATTTGAGGGGAAGGGTGCCCAAGCTGTTCTCTAGCTGCCAGCCTGAAGATTCTGAGTTACCATGGCAAGTGCGTGCTTCCACAGCCACTTGGAGCCTGGCAGGGAGCGCTCCCCGACTCCAGAACCATTCAGAAATGGACAACAAACTGGAATGCAGGCCAGTTCCCATGACTCAGAGACTGCGGGTTCCCCCAGAGAGATGCCTCAAGTTCCCAGAGGAGGATGAACACATTTCAGATTGTCAGGCGTTTGCCACACTTGTGGATGAGGCTGGAAGAGTTCTCTGCCTCCATGATGACAAAGTATCTTCATTTTCCCTATGAGTGACCTTTGATGGCATGTGCTCTTAAATAACTGCACTTTCTGTGCTAACAACCAATACTGGTGTCAGACCCTCCGGGGACTTCCACTTTTACCCCCAGTAGTGAGAAGCACAATCGTGTGTGTTTCCCTGGCACTCCGGCATTCGTGGAGGGACACAGTGTCACTGTGTGTGTGTGTGTGTGTGTGTGACAGGCTCTTGAATGCTAGAGATAGCCTCTTCTTGCTTTTGTGTTGCTCAGTCTCTTCACGGAGGTAACCTGGTGACAATTTTAATGGTGTAAAGATAACATGGCTCCAAGCAAGAGTGAGCCTGGGCTGGCGTTAGACATCGCACTAGTGCTTTTGGTGCTTCACTGCAGAAGCTGTGACTTGCAAAGGGGTCTTCTGTGGGGATGCAACATCTCGTTGACTCCTCTCCACATTAATTTCACAGGCCAAGACATTGCTTCTATGACACACGACTTGAAAGAAGTGCCTTTATCGACTTGCTGCGGGCTTCCTAATTCAGGGCAACAAGAGGCTTTGGCATCTAAGCATGTTAAATCTGACGAAGGGACCAACCCAACAAATACATTCAATTTGAAAGGGAAAGAGATTAAGTGCACAAACTGAAAGTTATGTGGAAGGCTGCTGGGTGGGAAAAGAAAAGAAGAAAGAGGTGGTGGCACACAGAGAGCAAGGCTGCGAGGAAGAAGGGACGGTTACGATGCAGAGCCTATAAACGGAAGCGTGGCAGTGCTGGTGTCCTCGGGAAACTTGTCCTATGTGACTGAAGACGGTCTGGAGGAGATGAGCTAGGCGGACAGCAGCAGCACGTCAGCATTAAGACCGTGTCCTCTCTGTGTCTCCTGTGAGGCTCATTTCCAGAGCCAGCCTGCCGTCCTACACAGCCGATGCACTGGGTGGGGCCCTCACTCCGACATACCATTCTTGTGGTTGTACAAGGATAGCCACAGCGAGTTTAGAAAAGGCCTAAGATCGAAACTCACATCTCAATTTCTGCTCGACTGTGACACATCATCACCACACTTGTTCCACTGGTTTGGAGTTTTGCGACTGAGACAAGCAGCGCTGTTCTCCGTGGATGGAGGCCGAGTGACGGGGAGGGTACAGAGCTCCTTGGAAGACTCCGTCATCCCCAGACCATTAAGCTGACAGCATTTACCAAACACACAGACAGATTAACACCGGCAGTGGCCTTCAGTACGTACGGCAGAACAACATGGGGATCACGATGGAAAACATACCCTTGGGCTCTGCCTTTGGAATCTGCCAACCTACTAAGAGCTGCAGTAGGCCCAGGAGTTTTGTGCCTGTGCCCCTCCTGTGTCCTGTGCAGAGTGGGAAAGCTAGAGTTCTTTTGTGTTAATATATTTATTTTATTAGTACATGTGCAATACATGACAACTGTATTTGTTTTGGGAAATTGCTACAAATACCTTATGCACACTTAGCATCCAACCTGAACAGGCTGCTGCCTATCCTAGGTAAATACGTTGCTTCATGCAGACTGGGGGCATCAAGCTCCCCAAATGTAAACAGATCAATTATTATGCAATGGAACCCACTAAGCTTATGTTTTCCTAGACTGAGATCGAAGTGGGAGGGCTTATTGAAGTATATGCTTTGGGTAATCACGTTTCCAATTAACTAACCTGCTAAAAAAATAAGGGGGGATACAGAGAGAAAAGTCATACTGAGATATATCGAGGTTTTTCTGTATAAAGTAAAAATACTGAATCTGCTAAATAATAGTTCACCCCCAACAACTAACGGTGTTTCCAGAGGTTGTATTTTGGTGTTATTATTGCACTCGGGAGGGGAGGTTTTCCGAAGAAAATGTCTCAAAAGTCCTGTGACCAAGGAGCAGAAATGCAAGCCAAGTGTTTGATGGCCGACTAAGTACTTGTTGTGACACATGATCACAGAAGCAGATTTTGTCATATGGGCTCCTTCACTATGGCTGTGTCACTATTGTCTTTATTAGATTTAAACAGCTTGTTTAAAACCTACACATGACAGGGCTCTTCTGAAAATTGTTTGTTCAAATGTAGCACATATTTGCTGGCCAAAAAAGTAGCAAGAAAGCAGAAAACACAAACTCCAAGTTAGCCTTTTGAGAACAAATCAAGAAGAAGAAGAAAAAAAAAATGGACTGAAGACAGGGCAGTATATGGGTAACGATTTCCTAAAAGTCCCCCCTCAAAAAGACCAAGAATGAGTATATTTTGCATTGGAGGTGTTGACCTCTTGGGGAAAAAAAAGTGTAAAGATTTTAACAAAGAAATCGTTTTATCTAAATGTACAAAACACTGTAAAACTTGGCACTTTCAAATATACATTCATATCCTCTTGGCTCTGGTAAGATCTTTGAGTAGACATCCAAAAGAAAAGTTCCTTTTGTTATAAAGAGTATAACCCCAGTTGCATTGATTTTTATAAGATAAGGACCTGGATCTTCCATGCTTAGAGTGAAAACTGAAATGGACACTTACTTGATAAATGGTTAGGGTATCATCCTGTACAGCACTGGAGAGATGGGCATAATCCAAGCTTCGTGATCCCATCATTTCAGAGTCCTTCTCCAAATTTCTCAGTAGTTCTACTGTCTCTACTAAGCACAGAAAATATTTCTATCTTGAACTGCTGTTGAAATAGAAAACATTAAATATACTCAATAAAATATATCCCCGTTTAAGAACGTAGACATCTTAGTTTGTTTCAGCAACAAAATTACCAAAGTTACAGAAATTCCATATTATTTAAGGATATAGGATTATTTCTTTTGACTCATTGTAGTTGGGCAATTTAATAAGAGAAAATCGTGACTGCCATTTATAAATTATTTTACTCAAATTTGCCTCAAACTTAATTATTTGGCCTTTCACTTTAAAAAACTTCCTTCAAATACTTTTGCTGATATTTTCCTCAAAACTTGATGACTAAATTTGGATTTTTGAGAATTCTCTAGAAAGTATTCTTTTTATGCATTTATTAAACAAATATCAGGTGTGAGCCTTCCCTAAGGCAGCAGCTCTGTAAGATTTTTGGTGAAACAGAGGTAAACAACTATATATAGTGATTATATTTGTGAATGAGTATTATAAAAAAGTCCCTTAAGTTTGAAACTTAAATTGTGTAACTTCTCTCAAGAAAGTAAAACAATATGTTCTTACTAGTAATAATGAAAAATGCCTATCTGAATCATAATGAAAATGTGTCGAGGCTTAAAGGCATCCTAGAAGAATGTGTATTCCTTTATGAGGATATTTAGAAAAAAGAACAGTGACATTTATGAAGAACTTAGCAAGAGCCAGGCAAGGGGGCACATGTCTGCAATCCCTGCACCGTGGGAGGCTGAGACAAGAAGGCTGTACTATCCATCTCAGCCATTCAGTGAGACCCTGACTCATGATATAAATAAATAAATAAACATAGTAGGCTTGGAATTTAGCACAGTTCAAATGCCTTGGGTTTACCCCACATACATACACACAGAAATATACACACAAAGACTTGGCACAAATTAGAGTGGTGCATTAAATCAAAAGAAATGAAAGAGACATATGTACTAATGTAGAAATCAGTTATATAGAAAACAAATACATGAGAAAAATTGTATAGGAAACAAGCACAAATATTTATTATTGGTAATAAAAATAAAGACACATATTGATTACAAGAAAAGAAAAATAATAACTGAATTATTTTTGAAGGTCAAAATAGAGAAGAATAAAATTTTTAATTCTATGGAAAAGGGAATGTACACAGGGACCCTAGATGAGTGACAAAATTAGCTTTAATGACCCCAGTGGCCAACGCTCTACCAAACATCTAATGAAAAAGCAATAAAGACCTTACAGAAAGCCTTGTAGGGACCAGAAAGGAGAAAGAACAGTGCCAACTTGTTTCACAAAGTTCATAAAAGTGTGTTCCCAAATTACAGAAAAAATACTTTCTTCTATGAATTTAGGTAGAGAAGTCCTATTCTGAGCATTATCCATTCAAATTAATGAAAGACACTATAGTGTAAGCAGGCCGGGAGTATGCCTGGAACTTAACTAGAGTCAGTGTTTAAAAATTAACTAGTGTAGTTCATCCAATTAACAGAATGAAGAAGTTCATGATTGCCTCAACAGACACTGAAATAGAATTTAACAATATTTCCAGATGGTTGGAATTAGGCAGTGATTTGTCAAACCTTAAAAAATACATATGTAAAAACTACAGCAGACATTTTGGGTAATGCTGACCTAATAAAAACTATAAGACATGGTTTTATAATTCATTATAAAACTTCATTAATTAAGACGATAAGGATAAAAATTCATTAACCCATACCAGTAGTCATAGACATGTCTTGACGTATATCAACATTTGATTTTTGACAAAGACGACCTGACAGAACAATGAAAAAATAATCTTTTCCATAGTTCTGGGTTAAAGTTTCTTACACAGGACACATCAAACAATAATCAAGAAAGTATTAATAAATTATATTTTACTGCCATTTAAATTTTCTGTTGGCTGGTTATAGAAAGGAGGACATTTTAATGTGTTTGACAGTCAAAAATTCTATTCTCAGGCCACACAGAGAACTCCAGGGAGCAATTTGGGGAAGAAAAAAAGCAAAGAAAAAAAATGGGCAAACGACTTGAATAGGCCTCTTTCCAACAAAGAATATCCTAATAACCAGTAAATACATAAGGACGTGCTCAGCATCATGACTCATGTGAAAGAGAAAACCATAGTAAGACAGCAGCAAGATCGACTTGCAAAATGAGCACTATTGAACATTACTTATGATTAAGGGTTTGAGAAGCTCTGATGACTTATTTACAGAGTAGACCTTTTTAATCTTTGGAAGTCTGATCATATTTGCACTTACCGTCACACATAAAATTATTTATAGTATTACTTATGTAAGAACTAGATACAAAAAAACCACCATGGTCCTTGCCAAAAGTGAAATAAATATTTGCATATTCATGAAACTCAGGGTAGCCTTCAGTCCCATAAATGAAAAGGAAGCAGCTGGTGCTGCAGGTGACAAGGTGGACAGACGGCCCTATGTGAGGCTGAGCAAAAGCAACAAACGAACGAACAATGAGAACACATTACCCCAACTGTGGTATGAGTCGCATGCTCTTCTTTTAAAAGTCAAGATAAGGTAAATTGAATAGGCCTGGCCATGATCAGCAAGCTAACGCATCGCACGGGTCCAGTGGAAACAGGCAGGAGCCCAAACGTGAATGAAGGCGAAGCTTGTGTTCTGGCACAGGAAGTTGACAGTAGGAGAAGGGTGGCATGGGTGTAGGAGGGGAAACCTGTCACTATTGGTACAACTAACCAAGTGAGAGAAATAAAGCCTCTGGCATGAGCACATCACAGATTTAATTTAGCAACTGCTATGCGTGTTAGAAAGACTTTCTGGGGCTGTGGGGGCGGCAAGGATTGAAACAAGCATGACAGAGAGTGCCCAGGCACCAGGGCTGCCCTGCATCTGGAATACGGCACACCCTGCACCCCTCAGGCTCCCCACGGGCACGTCACCTAGAACCATTCTCAAATCCCTGTCCTGTGCTTTCTTTACTGTATCTTGGTACTTCAAGAATTATCATTAGAGTCAGCTGGTTGCTGGCACTGTGGGAGGCTGAGGCAGGAGCCTGGGTGACTCAGCAAGGCCTTGTCTCTACACAAAATATTTAAAAGGCCTGAGGATGTAGCTCAATGTGAATGACCGGTGTTCAATTCCCAATCTATACTACAAATATATACATGTGATTATGTATATATATATATATATATATATATATATATATATATATATATATATATATGTGCTTAAAATGAGACATATAAGTAATTATACACACGTGTGTGTGTGAGTGTGTATATACACTCAGGTGAAAGCAGCCTAATTTTTACTCTGCTAATATTTTTCTTCACCAGTACACAAGCATGTAACATACTGAGTTTGCTTACTGCTTTTGAAAGTGCTTCGTAGGAAATAATACATGATTTTCTGATATGCGAATCCTGGAGTGTCCACCCCAGTTTATACCAAGTTCCAAGCATGAGACGTGATTCTGTCTACGTGAACTTAAAAACACCTCTAGTATTGTGCCCGAACCGAGGCTCACTCAGCAGCATGCTCAATACCTACCCACCACTCTTATTACTAGAAAATTCACATTGGTTTACTTAGGAAACCAGCTAGCAAGGGTTGTATTCATTATCAAAATAAAGGAAGTTGTGATGTGACAAAGCAACCACATTCCAATTACGCAGCAGTGGTAATGGAACTGGCTAGATGAACTCACGATCATCTCAAATTTAGTTGAAATATTACGGAATGTACTCTGACTACAGTGATTATTCTGATTAAAAATGGCTTCATTTTTATCATCGATATCACAGTAGATAGAAAATCTGCTCAGAAGTGGTAAATCTTACAGTTCTTCTAAAAACTTCCCATCTCTACTGAAGATTAATTTATCTGTATCAGCTGGTACTTTCCTTCACCATTTTTTTTTTAATGTGCGTCCCTTGCACTTGCCACGGCAGAACCCCTTCTGAGTCGGTACCGCCAATCTTGGAACTCACGGGCACCACCAAGCTTGAGCTGTGCCTTCGTGCTAATTGGGAAAGTGGGTGTTTACCCTCAACTCCTAATGTTACAGCACAGGCTGATTGCAGCGATAAACACAGCTACTCCATGTGGCACTCGTCGCTCGCTCAAAAAATTGGGTCTCTTAGTTTCATTTATTTTTAGTATGGCGCAAGTTCCCAAGTCAGTACGCTCATTAATATTTCATATTATGGAAATATATTTGTTTTTGGTGATCAAGTGTTTTCATTTTCATTGTTGCAAAATGTTTACCAGCTGATGGTATGAGGTATTATTTATGTTTCTGTATTTGGGTTGCCAGAAATTCTCCCAATCAGACATAGTCATACACAGCCACCTTGATTTCACAATGATCTCATTTGTTCTGAGCAGGGAACAGGGCTGGAGTTAAAATCCTTCATACACTACTGTATCCTAAAGCTGGTAGATTCCTTGAGATGACTTGTTAAGAATTAATCCTCACTCCTACTTTGTAGAAACTGCTAGATTATGCTGGTTAGTGTTATTTTGCCCCAGGTTCACTTTCAGAGGAATTCTCCTGTATCTTCTTTGCCAACTAATAATGTTAGTACCACTAAAACACCACACCCATGGGCCTAAATGAATTACACAGAATAGCTTATATTTCATATGGTTTTACTCATTTAAAATGGAATTAAATATTACAAAACTGACAGTTCAGTTTCCTGGATATCTCTTAGTGAAGTTGTTAGAAAAAGAGAAGGAATTAACATTTTTTAGCTACAGTGTCTTGCCCAGTGCTCTACTGGGTATATCTGATAGCTTGTAAAGAGGCAGTGCCTCTGGTGGTTAAGCCCACCGTCTTTAATCCGTATCCATCATCACACCTGAACGTACCAGGTGTGTGACAGTGCCCATCCTGTGCACCTACTCATACTTCACTTTTCTCATTGGCTAAATCCCTGACATCCTAAAATCTACCTCTTAGGGTTACTGTGGGGGTTAAGTAAGTTAATGTAAAGAAAGCACTGAAAAGTCTCACTTGGCATAGTGTAGGCACCCAATTATTGTTCAACCCACTGGGCCTTATGAAGTGGGTGCCTCCCTTCTCAGTTTATTGACAAAGAAACTCATGCTCAGAGATTTGAGGCAGTTCACATAGCCTCACAGAGGAGCTCGTACTCTAAACTAAAATACTTCATCACCAAATAATGTCATGATAACTCTTTCCACCCTCAGCACATCTTGATAGTTTCCTTCTGTGTAAGTACTCGGAAAAAGAAAAAACAAAACAGAGACTGGTGTCTGCCCATTGTCCATACTCTAGACACAGGATATACTTAAAATCTGGTAACTGCAAGGAGAATTACTACAAATCATAGTCTCTTCTGCCAACATGCATAGTTTGTGTGTGGGCTCAGGGATGGAGAGAGCATACAGTGGGTTGTTCTCTAAATTTATGTGTAAAGTACAAAAATATTAACATTTTTTAGAATCTGGAAACCACAGAAGACAGCTCAAGGAAAACGATGACTCAGGAGAAACCGTGTAGCTATACTGAAAACAAAACTTGTGAAGGAAAATGGGATGGAGGAGGCAGGAGGTCAGATCAGAAGTATTTGTGGACAAGCCATGGGTATTCAAGAATCCAGGTGGAAGGCAGGGCTTTGACACTTCAGGAAGCCGACAGAAATCTTTTACCAGCACCATCCTTTCACTGGTGGATGGCCACAGGGATCAAAGAGCATCATGGAACCCTGTTAGAGTTGATTCTCGAAAACAGGCTGTCCACTCCACTTACATTTGCAATTAGCCCCAGTTCTCTATTAGATACATCTGAGTGACGTGTATATTTGCTTGGAAGCCTATTACAAAGTGGTAGGAAAAATTGAAAATGGCTCTGTATTAAGTAGACTACTTTTTGTACCATGTCTGCATAAAGGCTGTATAAGTTGAGAGAAAAAACATTTTTTTTCTGAGAATTTCCTAGCTGCACCCTTAAGTAAAATTTCCTTTGTGTATTTAATACCACACTGACAGTTACTTCAGTGTATTTCCAAAGCAACGCCATGGAACATTCTGAAAATCACTAGTACCCTTAATCGATAAAGCCAAAGTGGTCAGTTTCAAAAACGCCTCCTGTTGAGTCCAACACAAAAGGTGCATAAATACTGCAAATAGCTGGACACTCCTCAGCACACGTTTCTAAGTGTGTTATGTCCACTTATTTATCGCTACACGGAGGGAGTTACTGCATCCATTTGACAGAGGAAGCGACTAAGGCATCACAAGGGTGTCCTGCCAAGGTCACTGCTAATAAAGGTCAAAGATGGAATGTAAGGCCAGACGCTCAAATTCTCTTCCCCACTCACTCCACCAGGTAACCACACTGCCTTTTTAAAGTCAATAAAAACATTAACAAACCTGGGTTTCCTGCCTTCAGGTCCGTGTACTGTCTTATAAAAGTAGTCCAAGTGTAGACAGGCTTATCATGGAAATGAGTTCTGGCTTGAGGAAGTGAATATTGAATTTGGAATGTGAGTTATTTCAGTGTTTCTGGATTTGTCTAGTTCCTACATTCTTGCCTTTCAGGCCTGGAGGCAGACAGTAGTCCTACCTGGTAGCATTTGAGGTTGAGACTATTGGATTTGTGATGTTGAAATAAATATATGCTGTCTCTGCTCCAAAACTCACCCGGAGTAGAAATATAACAGGGATAGAAATCTAAATGTCCAGAGGACTCAAGCCATCATTTAAAGCCACAGACTCCAGACTTCCCTACCGAGGAACCTGCAGACTCCCCAGGAGTTAACTCCATTCTCCCCAGACCCAGCAGCATCTACTGGGCATGCCCAGTGAAACCGCCAGCACCTCACACACTCTCACTTTCTCCAGGTTTTACCAGCTGCAAAGGGAAGGAGGAGACGGAACCAAGAGTTAAACAGGTAGAGAACTTGGCTGGGCTCAGGATGCCCACGGCTCAGGCGGTTCCTGGGAAGGCGGAGACGAACGAGAGGGGGTCACGAAAAGCCCGTGGCCAGACCCAGGGCTCCACGCTCCGAGTTGGCGCGTAACCAGGTGGGTGCCGTGCCTCCTACACCTTCCCGGCACCGCCCAGGCAGATGGTAAAAGCTTGGGGTGATCGCTTGGGCCGGGAGCCCCGTGGGCGGTGGGGCGGGAGCCCGGGCCTCAGAGCGCTGGGTGCCAGTGGGAGTGTCCCCACCCCTGCACCCTCGGAGGGCGGCTGGCACTTCGGGTCTGGGGCCCCTTCCTGGAGCTTTCGCTGGGGCCCCCACCCCATCACGACGAAAGCCCGGAGAGGTGGACTCTGCGGGAGCGTATGGTGGGTCTGGCGGGGCCTGGGCATGCTCAGTGCGATGCCGGGTGTCTCGCTCTCGCCTCTCTCTCCGCCTCCTTCATCTCTCGGGAGGGTGGGGGAGGGCGGCGGGGGGTGACAGGCTCGCGGCGCCCAGGGCGCCGCGAGCGCCTCCGCCCCGCCGGCCGCCGGGTGCTGTCCGTGGTGCTGCGCAGGGCGCCGCCCGGCGCTGTCCGTGGTGCTGCGCAGGGCGCCGCCCGCCGCTGTCCCCGGGACTGCGGAGAGCGCCGCCCGCCCGCCGGGCGCTGTCCGTGGTACTGCGGAGGGCGCAGCTCCGCCCTTCCCGCTGAAGGACAGCACCCGGCGCCACGTCACCCACCGCCCTGCCCGCGCCGCCGCCGCCGCCTCCCGGCCCTTCCCCGCTCCTCCTCTCCGCCCCTCTCTCCTCCCCCCGCGCTCCCGGGGACAGACGCTCGGAAAGGCAGCAGCCGTCGCCTTCTCCCGAGATCCCGGAAATTCGCTGCGGCCGAGGGGTGCTTCCTCGAGCGGGAGCGAGGGGAGTAGCCGGGCAGGTAAAGGAGCGCCCTTCGGGGTGGGGGAGGGCCGGGCGAGGCCAGCCGGGGAAGGGACCTCTCGCTGGTCACCGACCCAGGGTCGGCTGCACACGCACGGGAGGGCGGGCGGAGGAGCTGGATCTCGGCTGTTTGGCGTGCAGCCTTGTCAATGGCAAGATGAGATGGAGGAGCTGAGGGAGTAACTTACACGCTAAATGCGGTGATTTATTGTGCAAAGAAAGCAAGGCACAGGCGGGCTAGAAATCAGAGCAATGCCATAGAATACATCTGCATCTATATCTTTCTTCCCCTTTCTTCCCCAGTGCACGCGATGCCCAGCTCAATCTGTGCAGCTGGCTCCATGCTCCAAGGAACCGCACTGGTATTAGCGATGGAGCTTAGAGGCTGGGCGGGAAAGCCAGGGAGAATTCGGGGCGTGCACTGGTACTGAGGTACTTTGCAAAAGCCTGGGGCAAGAAGAAAGGCACTTCTAAGATTTCTCCCAAAGATTCCAGGTTCCTTAAGAAGGTATATAGCAAAGGGTGTAAGGGCGTGTGTGTATGTGCGTCTGTGTGTGACACCATAAACATGTTAAAATAAATGCAACTGCAGCCGATCAGCCTACTGTACTGATCCTTGCAGTGACTTGGGAATGAATTTGATTCTAGAAATGAGAGAAAAGATTAATGAGGTTGTTAGTCAGCTTTAGAATTAGAGCACTTCTTGTTTTGGCTGCAGTCAGATTGTTTTTCCGATCTCTTTATTTCATCCCCTAATCTGTGAACTCACCAGGTCTTTCCGGCACCTAGAGAGAATCCTCTTTCTCCATATAAATACGGTCTCACACACAATAAGCTTTCCCCCAAAACTGGGAGAGCCAGTTGACCACCTCCCCTATGGTAAGTATACATACATATACATACACACACACACTCACACGCACGAAATACACACACAAAAAAATATATGTATATACATACATATATATATATATATATATATTTTCCCTTGGGTTTCATCCCTACCTCTTTACCACCGCTTAAAAAATTGTCAAGGTGTGCATTAGCGAAGGATAGCAGGAGACAGGGATGAAAAAAGGTTACTTGATCTAAGTAAAATTAATAGAATTTTCAGCTTCAGCAGAGCTACAGACACACAGACACACACAGACACAGACACACACACACACACACACACACACACACACACACACGCACGCACACACACGAAAAGGGTTTCCTAACACAAGAGCTTGAGGGTGGGATCAAAGCACTATTCTCAATCATGGCATTCCCTATTCATTTCTCAAATTCCTGAAAATTTAGCAAATTCTTGACTCATAGAAAATTGAAAGTAGATTCAGTAATATGCTATTATTGATGGTTTTTTAAGAGCAGCTTTCTTTACACTGGCAGAAGAGGAGGTTAAAAAAAAAGACTGCTAACTGCTGAGGGTGTGGAATGTATCGGCCATAATAAATAATCAACAGAGATTTTTTTATTTCCTCTTGCCAGTGGGCTGTGTGTGTGTGTGTGTGTGTGTGTGTGTTGGCTGAGAGAGACAGCACCAGTCATCGGTCTCATCTGGGGAGGAACTTGCAGTGGGATCCCCCAGCTTGGTGGCTCTCAGCTGACACCTGTAGGGACTGCTCTGAACTGAAGAGAAATGCTCTGGGCTCCTCCACGGAGAGCAGCAGCACAATGCGGTGCTGTAAATTACTGCGAGTTTCAGCTTGTTGGAAAAAATAGTGTTAATTGGATAGTAAATTTGTGTCCAAGCAATAAATTGTGTGTGTGTGTGTGTGTGTGTGTGTGTGTGTGTGTGTGTGTGTGTGTGTGCATGAGCACGCTGGTGTGTCGCGATGCAGCGATGCAGGATGGGGGAGGTAGTGAGGTATGGGGAGGGAAATGTTATGATACATCTGTATTTTTTTCAAACATGAAAGTAATCTTTTTGTTAAAAATGACTTAGAAAAAGGATCAGTCTTCATGATTTCTGTACCATTTGAAGAAGGTGTCAGGTTAGAGTTGAATAAGGAGAAGTGATTTAATAGCACAAAGAGTGAGTGAAAGGTATGGTTTTAAATTCTAGCATCCTGGAGCCACAGGGGCTGAGATGACATGAACGCCAGCTGCTCCGGCCACATGGATCCCTGGGGCGGGGGGGTAGGGGGGTGGCGGGATGTGAGGATGGGTGGGATCGCCGCTCTGTTAGGCAACACATTAACTACTCTGCCCACCTCCAGAGAGGAAGAGAGGGGGAATAATAATATGGCAACTAAGGCATATGTATGCATATGTACACATATATATGTACACACACAGACACACATATGTGGCTCCAATCAGAGGCCTTATCCTAAACAGATTATTTCTTTGGTATAAAGAAGGTCTGTGCTTGCTTAGGATTTTAAGGGACTCCCAAGAAACCATCATCGTTCCTGCCCTCTCTGGGAATGCCGTCCATCCGAATCCAAAGCTGGCCGCTTCCTGCTGACACAAAATCTACATTGCCTGCTGTAAAATCTGCTCTCACTAAGATGTGTGCAGGTGTATTCTAACTGTCCCTGAACCTGGTACATCAGAAGTCCTTAGAAGGACGTTGATTTTCATAGAAAATTAAAACTTTCTTGGAAAAGTATTACTATAATCCAATCTCTGTTTAAAACCTGAACAATTAACAGCTAAAGCAAACCACAATGGTGTACTGGTTTGCTGCAAGAGGGTGCTGTTAACCACTAAGAAACATCAGGCCTTGCTTGTGGGTCAGGATTAAAAACCAAACGGCCCTCCGTAAGGTTGTGTGTTCAACTGGCCTCCTATGAGTACCAGTTACATACCTGAGTTTTGAGTGGAAATTATGACTTACATATGACAGTTGAATTCATTTTGGTTTTAACTTTCTGCAGATTTCCAGGCCTCGCAGAAGCCGAAATGCACTGCCAACACGTCGCCGATTGATACGCTGGCCGGCACCCTAGCTGGGCCTTGCAAAGGCCAGGGAAGAGGAGGCACAGCCGTGGTCCCCACAGCCAACAACAGCTCTGGCGATTTTCCGACTGCTGAGCTGGAGTGCGGTTCCTGGAGAGGAGAAAACAGGCCCAGTCCAGTCCCTGTAGCCATGGGCCAGGACTCTGCCTCTGGCTGCAGGGCCGGCGGCAGTCCCCGACACGCCTGAAGGCGCAGGCCTGTGAAGGTGCCCGCGTGGACGCGCGGTGCCCCAGAGGCCCAGGGCCCAGTCCACGTTCTGGTTCGGACGCTCCACTGGGGCCTCACAGCAGCACCTGCAGCCAGGGACCCATCGCTGGACTCCTGCAAATTCCCATAAAAAGGCGCCCCTTGGGACTGAGCTGCTTCCTGGGCCTGGCACTGCGGGTGGCAGTCACTGATGACGCCGCGCTGATCTGAGGAGGGGTGTATCAGTGGGCACCGCGGATGCCCTGGCACTAGGGCCGCACAGGCCGATGGCGCAGTGACTCCGGCTTCCGCGGACTCCGCCGAACGCTCCAGCCTGGACGTCCCGGGGCCGCCCTCTGCCACCGGGGCCAGCGGGGAGAGAGGAAGGGGCGGCTGGCCCAGGCCCGCCAGGGGCCCGCAGCTGCCGCAGCGCGCGCCCCCCGCCCCCGCCACGGCGCCCCGGGCCCCGCCGACCCCGCCGGCCCCGGCGCCGCCCCGGCGCGCCCCCGGCCCGAGCATGGGGGCGCCGGCGCTGCGGCAGCTGCGGCGCGGCGGCTGCGCGCTGCTGTGCCTGTCGCTGCTGCTGCTGGGCTGCTGGGCCGAGCTGGGCAGCGGGCTGGAGTTCCCGGGCGCCGAGGGCCAGTGGACGCGCTTCCCCAAGTGGAACGCGTGCTGCGAGAGCGAGCTCAGCTTCCAGCTCAAGACGCGCAGCGCGCGCGGCCTGGTGCTCTACCTGGACGACGAGGGCTTCTGCGACTTCCTGGAGCTCGTGCTGACGCGCGGCGGCCGCCTGCAGCTCAGCTTCTCCATCTTCTGCGCCGAGCCCGCCACGCTGCTGGCCGACACGCCCGTCAACGACGGCGCGTGGCACCGCGTGCGCCTGCGCCGCCAGTTCCGCAACACCACGCTGCTGGTGGACCGCGCCGAGGCGCGCTGGGTGGAGGTGCAGTCCAAGCGGCGCGACATGACGGTCTTCAGCGGGCTCTTCGTGGGCGGCCTGCCGCCCGAGCTGCGCGCCGCCACGCTCAAGCTGACGCTGGCGGCCGTGCGCGAGCGCGAGCCCCTGCGCGGCTGGGTGCGCGACGTGCGCGTGGACGGCGCGCCGCTGACGCCCGCCGACGGCGCGCACGTGCGGCCGGACGAGGACGAGGCGCCCAGCGGCGGCGGCCCCTGCGAGGCGGGCGACGAGGGCGAGGGCGGCGCGTGCCTCAACGGCGGCGTGTGCTCCGTGGTGGACGACCGGGCGGTGTGCGACTGCTCGCGCACGGGCTTCCGCGGCAAGGACTGCAGCCAAGGTACGCGGCGGGCGGGCGGCGGCCTGCGCCGGGGCGGGAGGGGCGCGGGACGGCACCGGGAGGGCCCCTTCCTCAGCGCCACGGCCACGTGAGCGCGCGCTCTGGGCTTGCACCCACGTCACGGCAGGAGGCCGCCGCAGGGCGAGGGGCGCGCTGGGCACGCCGCCTGGCGGGTAGGCCGCTAGCGCCAGTCAGGAGAGCGCCGTGCACCCACGCGGACCCTGGGTCTCCCACCCCTGTGCCCTTAGAAGGGAGCCGCCCCACGGCCGGCTGGCTCTTGCCCTAGGTGGCCCGAGGGGACCGGTGGGGACGGCTCGCAGCAGCCCCTCCTTGGGGACAGGACGCGCAGCTAGGCCCAGCCTGCCCTGGAGCGCTTCCGCTCCGTCTGCCAGCCCTACCCGAGTCCAGGTCCGCTGGCTGGCCTGCCTTCGTTCTGGGCCTCGGCCCGTACTTGCAGCCTCGAGGCCGTGGCCCTCCGAAGTGACCACCGACCTTCCCTCCACCAGCACCGAGTGCTAGACCCGCAGGCCGTGCCCCTAAGGTGCAGCCTGTACCCAGGTAGAAAAGCCGGAGACCGGGGTTCAGTGAGAACCGAGGGGCGGGACGGGCGCCCCCGGAGGCTGTGGCCCAGAGTGGTTGCTTAGGGCGGAGACCAGGGACAGGCCAGTCTACAGACACCCGCACCCTTTCCAACGGGTTAAAAGGCAGATCTCCCTGTGGACAAGAGCGGAGGTCTTACTCACCACTGGGAGGGCTTTATTTCGAGGAGGGGGCACAGTGGTTTCCCTGGTTACACCCACGCCCAGCACCTGTCATATTTCAGTCCAATTTTGTGCTTTCTCTGATTTCTTGAAGGGTGAGGCAAGTTAGTTAACGTTTGGAAATGTTAGGGATTAAAGTGTTTCTGGACTAGCCAGTACCTTGGGAAGAGACAGGGATAGAGGTGCCCCTGGGTTGGGGATCTTGCCCAGGCTCCTGGTCAGGTCGCGTGGGAGGGTTGCAGGAGCGCTGGCGTCTCCGTGAGTAGTGGAAGCCTCCTTGTAATTACTGTGCTTCTTGGGCCCCCGAAGCAGTGTGGAATTGAAAGACAACTACCATACCTAAGGCTTATTTGCTCTCTTTCACCAAGACAGTTTAGGCTCTGAGTCTTTCTTCCATGTTGTTACGTGACAGCGACCACAGAAAGTCTCGCATGAAGGCAGAAAAGCCTACCAAGAAGAAACTGAGCCTGGGGGCAGGAGTAGGGCGAGACTTGGGTGTGCGGGTGGCTGGGTGGAAGAGAAGAGGCCAAGAGCTGGGGCACTGAGAGAGCCAGGGGCCCTGGTGGCTCCCCTGGCGGTGGGGGAGGAAGGAGGATTCTCCCATCTGATTTTGAAAGCAATAAGGACAAAAGCTCCACGTGTGGCCATTTTATTGTGTGGTGTCTTAGTGTTTTGCTGACGCCGCTGAAGGGAACTGGCCTTTGTAAATCTTACTAGGCCAGGCAGTTCTCTCTCACTTGACTTTAGCAGGAATGAAGACTTGATGAAATTTGTAATTGTTTAAACGGGAAAGGGGGTTAGTTAGGATGAGGAAAAAAAAGGCAGGTTCTGTGGTCTTCATGGGATTAGGGAGAAAGGACTTGGAGGGCTGTGGTGTTGTGCTATGACTTCACGCGGCTTTCTGTTGTAGGTACAGTTTAGCTTAGTTAATTATAGATGACTGAATTCCATGGCCCCTGCCGTGTTTCAGTTTTGCCAGTAAATTTCCACGGATGTTAAGATCTGACTTTGTGAGTGTTTCGCAAGAATAAAACAGAACGTTTTTTTTTTTTTTTCCTGCAACCAAATCTAACTTGTAAATCATGAGTAAAATCACTTAGATATGGTGGTCGCTAAGCTGGGTAATTTGAAGGTGCATACCTTTATAGTGCTGAATAGAAAACAAAAAGCATGAATTAATGGGAAAATACTGTTCTAAGTCATCCTAATGCCAGTTTAAATAATAAAGGAGGCAATTTAATGAGATACAACTTCCTTTCTTAAAACAGGAAACAAATATGACACAATGACAGCTTGTACTGCGTAGGAGGGTGTTTTAAATGAAAAATTTTTATTTTTCTGTGCATCTTAATGTCGGGATTCAGGGGTCATGCATAAGCAGGAACATTTAAGATTGGAGAAGGCATGGAAAAAATCATTTTAGAGAGAAGCAGAATTAGAATGATTCCGAGGTGCCTTTTATTTTGGGAAGTGGCGAGTTCTTTCTGTAAGATGAATGATTGGGAATTAGCAAGATGCACAGTGGAACGGCGTAGTAAGCGATGCATGAGGAAAATCAGCCCGGAGAGGCCAACCCCTCAGGATTGTTCTAAGGCATCGATTGTTTTGAACATTCGAGGTGATAAGCAGAGCACAGAGATCACCACTGGCCAGGGAAGGAAAACAAAAGGCTGGACTTGTTTGATTGTCACAGAATTGGAAGATGGACTGATAAAGGCCCAGCCAGCCTCTCAGAAAGACTGGCTCCCTGTAACTGCTATTCCCCATCCAAGTATATGGAGTCACTCCTGAATACCTGATTAGGAGGGGGTGCCTCTCCCAAGCCTGATGGTGCCCTGATAAGGGCTTAGATGATTGTTAGTCAGGAGACACACCAAAGAAGCCCTGCCTGTAACAGTGTTTGCACTGACTGCCATAATCTCTATAGAAACTGACTTACAGTAAGTATGCATTCATCAGAGAAAGTGTAGGAAAACTCTTACAGACCAGCAAGCACTACACACAAACTGAAATGATCTTTGTTCTCAATGACAATTGTATTTTAAGCTTAATTTAGAAAATCTAATATTATCTTAGTTACTTGTATATTTACAATATAGTAAGTGCTGAAAAAAAAGAAAGAAAAAGAGCACAGAAAAAAATGCCCTGTCTTTTAATTCACCCCACCCACCTCTGGCCTCCAGGGCCTTGGGACCACTTATGCACCTGTGAGTTTATAGAATCTATTTCATGGAATGAGTTCAGTTTTGCCCCTGCTCTGCTTGTGTGGGCCTGGCGCATTTCCTTTGTTCATGTGTAGACCATTGGAGACACAGGTTGGGGTGCTAGGCTCCTAGCAAGGGTGGGGTGAGAGTCCCACGTGGCTGCCCCAGCCTTTCCTTGGGCTGCCACCTTTCTCACCCTCAGGTGTTGCTCAGGAGGAAAAGGACTTACAGAGATGGCGCTAGGAAGTGAGCCGATGTGGGAATCACTGTGTCCTGTGACGCTGTGGGTTCCCCCAGAGCTCAGCTCTCCAAGAACCCTGTCTCTCCTGAGTGCTGGATGCATCTAGGGTGTCTGGCTGTTTGAGAAAGTCCCACTCATATATTATTTGATCAGGTTCTACTTGAGAGTTCTCGTAGTTTCATTGTAGCACCCAAGAATAAGTGAATTCTATGGCTATCCAGCTTTAAAAATAAGAATAAAGGAGGATCCGTGAGGAATTAAGTTAGACCCGGTCCTCTGAGTCTGAGTCCCATGCATTTTAGGGCTGCATATGTTAAAACTCATTCTATGCTGTGTCCTTCCCTGTTCTCTCTCTGTTTGACTGGCTGTGAACAGAAATGATTGCTTAATATCACTAAACATGGTGGTGTGATAAATAGTGTGTAATAAATTCCATGGCTTCTGAGACTTTGTGACCACATAGAAAACCACATTCACTCATTCATTCATTTTCTTATTCAGCAAATAGTGTTTGAGTGCTTAGTATGTACCAGAGTACTAGGTTCATACATTATGTGAACTCAGCATAAACTCTGAAGAATCTCCTGTATTTATAGACCTTATATTCTAGTGAGAGTCGTGTTCATTTGGAAAAAAAAATAAGGAAACAAAATGGTGGTGTGTATTTTGAAGAATGGGTGTCTGATAGAGAGAACATGGGAACCACCCGGTGAGCTGCCCAGTCCCGGAAGGGGTTGCTGAGGGGTGAGTGATATTCGAGCTATGAGAAGGCTTTGGCCGGGAGAAGGAAGAGAGTTCCTGTCCAAGAGGAAAAGGCAGAGAGGGTCACAGCAGTCTGGACTGCGCGTGGCGTGTCGGGCCTGTAGGGCGGGCCTCTTTACTCATAATCCATGTTCCAGAGAGAAGGGGCCAGGGCCCTTGGACTGTGCAGGGACTTCATGTTTATGATAAACACACAGTTGAGGCAGAGGAATAGAGTGCAGTGTGGAAGATGGGTGGCACGATCACATTTATACTTTCACAAGATCACTCCCGCTCCAGTGTAGAAAGCAGATGGAAAGGAGGCCAGAGACAAAGAAAACATTGTTTTCTGTTTGTCAGTCAATAACATTTGTTAGGCACCCACTGTAAGCTCTAGATTGAACTTGGGGGGGAAATGAAGGGAAGACAGTATTTTTTTTTTTTAAAGTATGTTGAAAAAATTCTTCAGGTCGAGTCTGCTGTTCGGAGGAAGTTAGAATTGTGGTAGGCTTAGTAGGGGTGAAAAGTCTGAATCCTTGATGTGGATTGTCATGTGGTTTCTCTTGGCTGTACCTCCTGGATGTCTAGACCTCTGGAACTTGGTAGCAATTCTGAAATTTACTATACCCCAAAGTATAATAAATTATACTCAAATTGCCTTTCTTTTTGATGAGATATGTTGGCTATTATCATACAGAAAAACAGTGCATATTTACTTATAATCTTTGCAATTTGTGAAAAGATGAAGTTACTGCATAAGTAGATACTGGACAGAAATAATTCAGAGATCTGCCAGGGTTTTGTTTGAAGTCCAGCGCTGTACAAAAAGATGAGTCACTCCTGTTGCAAAGGTTTGAGTGGGACAAAGAAACTCATCGATAGTTTTGATCTGATTAGACATCCTGGAACAAGCTCTTAGCACATGACAGTGAAAAGCATCTGTCTGTCTACCCTTAAAGCTTGTCTTAACTTCAAAACGACAAAAGCTGACTTGCCTTTGGGGAGTTCCGCAGATTACATAGACTAATGTTGAGGCCTTGTTTTCTCATTCTGAGAAGAAGTTGCCATGTTTGGAGCCCAAGATTATAAAAGGGAACCTCAACCTTGGTATTCCTCAATTTTGTCTGTGAAAATGGCGTAAGAACAGTATCTACGAGATAGGGCTGTTAGGAGGGCCAGGCATCTAAACTGCTCCTTAAAGGCTCTTAGGACAGCGTGTGGCCCCCAGGATGCATTCTGCAAGTGAGCCCTTGCCATTTTTGTCATCCTGGCTGTCACTGCTGTTTCTCACTGATGCCATTTTCCCTCAGGGCCCTTACAGGGAAAATTCGAGCATGGGACTTTTTCTTTCTCATCTCAATTTGAATTGCAGTGATTCTTAATTGTCCCGAAGTTTCCACTTAGGAAGAAAAGAAGCCATGAAGACAACATTCTTTATTGTATGCAACTGCTCTGTTGTTACTAGGGTCTCTCATGGTGACTCAGAGTATTTTGAAAAAGACCTATGTGTCTGAGAACTTTATGATTTAACAAGTATTTAGAAGGAGAGCATTTGTAAAGATGATCTCTATTAATCTTGTATTTAGACAGCATTTTTTTTTTTTTTATCTTCTTACTCACCTAGAATAGCCTGTGGCTGGAGGGGTAGTTCACTGACTGAGCACTTGATTAGCAAGCAGAAGATCTTCAGCACCAGGGGCCGAAAAAGAAAAGAAATAACACGATTTCCTCTGAAGTTTATCCTAAGTTATTATTAGCTGAAATAGGAGCCCTTTCATAGCTAATGTGAACGTAGACTTATCCTATTCATAGTGTATCTCTGAGGCTGTGCTGTGAGTTAGTTATTTACTTAAATGCTACAGACAAGCCAGTCCTGTATTTGATCTTTAAAAATTCAAGCAAGCTAGATATTCTTAAGGTTATTGCAAGCCAGCTGTCCATTTTCTTAACATAAAGTTGTATATGTGTCAGTGAAATCGTGCTCTGGTTTTGTATATCATTAAATGCAATCTGATGGTTAAATAGATTATTTTAAAAAAATTACCCCAGTTGGCAACAGAAAGGTCCTGAACTGTACTTGGTTACTATTCATAGCTGTATTGTGAGAATCAGAGTTTGAGTCCCACGGGTCCCTAGACACCGTCCTTAGCCACTTTCTCACCTCTTTCCCCGTGAATACCCGCTGGCTGCCTTGGTGGGAACTCCTGTACATACACATGTGGAGAGTCAGGCCTTATCGAATGCAGGCTGCTTTAAGTGGCCGTACAAAGTTACTGTGGCACTGCACTAGGCAGTGTGTGCTCTCAAAATGTGCACAAGCATATTTTGCTGTTATTAGAAGATATTTTTATTAAACAATATCATGTAAAACCTATATATGTATATATTTTTCTTGGGCACTTCTCCATAATTTTATGGGCCCTTCCTTTTCCTAGTACTCAGAAGTGCAGGAATAGATACACCGACATAGTCTTTTCTGACTACAGACTTTTAAAATGCACAGATCCCATGTGTTTGGTTCCCTTCTGGACTTGTCTGTGGGGATCTCTACTGGAGTAGGGGAGTGGGTGCCGGGCACACAGATTGCTTTCCTGACATCTTATTGTTTACCTTCTGTTTGTAAGCAAAGCAAGAGTGGGGGGCTGCAGAGCCCCATGCCAGATGTGGCTTTGCCTCTAAACTGAACTTAGAGGTACGAGGAGCCCCCATGTTCTTTTTTTCACTGTCCAAGATTGAAAATTGGGAAACCACCTCATTAGGCTTCTGAATTCATCGTGAGCTCCTTTGAACCTTCCTTGCCACATGTTTTTGAGCAGATAATAGATGTAAACTCTTAAAAAATAAGTTTGAACATTTGAAAGAAATGCAGAACTCCAGCAAGATAGCTGGCTGGGGGTTACTAAATATTCATGGCGAAAATGTCCCTCAGTCCCCTCTAATATCCCGTGAGGTGTGTTTTAGACCATTCCTGTTCTGTAGTATGGATGAGATTCCACGGAGGTCTGTTGTTGTTGATACACAGTGGCACAGTGGGCTGAATAGAAGGGGATCCTGGGTCCCTTGTCCATCCTGGCTAACATCTAAACAAGTGAAGTAAGTAATAGAAGGCAGTAGCCCATGTGGTCGCCTGCTTTATCATCCAATTTATACAGGTTCAAATCAGGCAGGAGGGATCTGTGGTGAGAGGTCAGCAGAGGGGTTCTCTCTGGTGGTCACGAGGCAGGGGGACGCTCCGTAGAGCCTGGCTGTGACCTGGGCAGTGCTTCCTTGGGGAGGAGGTGCACTGACAAAGATGTGGTGAACCTGTACACTTAAGCTCTCTGTGCTTTATTGTAGGTGAGCTCTTCTCAGCTTTAAAAACTTCTATCATTTTGAAAAGGCTGCTCAGTGCACTTAGGAAATATATTTAGAAGCTTGCTTGCAAAGTAATCCTTAATGGTAATCCATATTGAAAAATTTTAGGCAGGAAAAAAAATCAAAGATTTGCAACCTAAGTACAAAGACCATTCCAGAGAGCAATTATATGTGTGTGTGTGTGTGTGTGTGTGTGTGTGTGTGTGTGTGTGTGTGTGTATATATATATATGTAGATAAATTTAGGAGTAAATGGAAGGAGTATACAGATTTGAACCCTTGATACAATCTTGGACCTTGAATTGTTTCCTAATTTCTGACGTGCTCATCATGTTTAGAGATAAAACATGGGGTCTGACTTTTGAGTTGCATTGGTTGAACAAATACCTTGCCAGTGCACTCTGGTGGTCCCAGTTCCCCACTCAGGACAACTCAGCTCCTAGAGCTGTCATGGAGTTGACTGATGAGTTGGTTGGGGGTTCAGTAAGTACTTGAACAAGCAATTCAAGACTATTCACAAGTCCAGTTGTAATTCTCATTAAACTTCCAGACCTGTAAATATACGTGATTTCCCCAAAAAATAATACTGGAAACCCTCCTTTAATTGTGCCATAAACATGGAAGTTTCAGTATAGCCTAACATCATTTTGTTCAGAATATTAACTCTACTGATTATTATTAGGACCATTTTTACAGAGGGATGTTACATTATTTGGTCTGTCTGTCTTTATTTATTCTTATAATCATCTTAATGGAGTAGCTTTATACAATTCTCATTTTGCTGATGAGAATATTGTGGGTTTGAAAAACTCACTTGCCAGATGTCCCACTGCAGGAACGTGGCTGAGCTGCACCGGAGCCGGGGACCCTAACGTCCCGGCAGCCGTCTCCCTTGCCGGTGTGTGTCAGGAGTCACATAGCTTGTGGCTGCTGGGAATTCGTAGCACTGGCTGCCACCTCAGTGCTGATTTAAATAGCTGGCTAATAATAAAGCCTTCATATTTGAGGATTGATAGACTCTTAAATTCAGTGTCACATCCTAGTGTCAAGATCCTGAAGAGAACAGCAGACCTTGCCCGGGACTCATCACTGCTTCCTCCTGGCGTGCTTGTGTGTGTGCCTGCTTTGTTGGCCCATACTGTAGGATGAC
This sequence comes from Ctenodactylus gundi, assembly GCA_004027205.1. NCBI lineage: Eukaryota > Metazoa > Chordata > Mammalia > Rodentia > Ctenodactylidae > Ctenodactylus > Ctenodactylus gundi. The sequence continues at coordinate 13,537 of PVKB01006230.1, read as the reverse complement.
CACTGGGTCGATTGCCTGCACCATTGTGATTAGAAGCAAAACCCCATGTATTTTATCTAAAGGACATCACAGCTACTTTTTGTCCTTTTGAGTGAAAAGACTTACTGTTTACATACAACACAAAATTCCTATCCTTTTCAGAGTTTGGGAGATAAAAACGAGAGTGCTCGGTATATCAGCTCAAATGTAAAGACCAAGCCGGCCCACAGACCTTGTCAGGAGTTGCTGGGCTCCATCAGGGTCGCTCTTAAGATATAGAATTCAGGCATGTCCAACCCATCAACCCTTGGCCCACTGTCGCCAAATCTTTTTTTTTTTTTTTTTTTTTAATGAAGAGGAGCTATGTTTGACCACACACAATATGTGCAATAGAGTCAGTGTACGTATGTTGGTACTGACACTTCCTCTTTAAAACTTTACGTATGACATTGAAAATAATCAAGGGGAAAAATGATGGCCTGCAGGTTGGGTACTCTGATTATGGTGGAGTGGGCCTTCACTTAAAATTGCATCATGAAAAAATAATGCCTTTTGTGTGTGTAAGTCACTTTGGTATCCCAACATGATGCCTAGGGTTAAACTTAGGAGCGTTTCTTAGAGTTAGAAAGATGCGTTCCTTGTGCTCTTTCTGGTATATATGAGAAACTATTATTAGAAAGAAGTGGGCAGAAAACAGCCCTGGCTGGGGCAGCCAAAGTGCTGACCTGGACTCTGGTCTAGTTCCTTGTGCTCAGAACTCTCAGGGCTGTAATTAAAAATTCAGGGACACCTCATTATGAGAACAAGGGCTGCTTCGCTGAGCACCTGCCCTTTGGTTCCTGGTTCACGAGGTGGAGTGGGTGGTGGCAGGAAGGCAGTTGCTGCATGTGCGCTCTGGCCAGACGGAGGGCTTCTGGTGTTTAGCGGATATGATGGGTTCTGTGCCGGTGCTGGTCCCTGGTGAAACTGGAGCCCAGGGCTTTCCTAGTACTGGGGCCTGAGGCTGCCTGGCCCGGTGCGTGTGGACCAGCTAAGCCCGACCGTGACTCAACCCTGCTGGATTGAGTAGGATGAACCAGCCCAGTCCAGCAGAGGCAAGGAAATGAGTGCCTCATGTTTTCACTGCAAGTAATGATGCCTCTCTATAATTAAGCATGCTGGGCTCTCCTGAGGGAGACGCTGGCATGGCAGTCCAGAGCCACAGCCAACGGAGGCCGGGCATGCGCCACCCCTCGGCCGGCAGCTGGGGCTTCCTCAGTGCACAGTTGGTTCCTTTCTCCTGAAAACAAAGTGACTGTTTAAACTGAGAGCTCATGCTTTATATACTAAATGCTTAATTTATTGAATCGAAAACTTTACACAAAGAGGAAGTTACATCATACTGAATTTCACATCACAGAAGCACAGTGAAGTGTATCACGGGGTGCGTTTGCGAATGCCTTTTTAAAAAAATTGGACCAACTTTCTATGAAATGAAATCTTGAGATACTTTAAACTATCAAAAGTTTTGTTGTATAAATATGTATGCGTGTGTATCTGGACACACAGAGGCTTATACAAAAACATAGTGTATGTAAAAAATTCATCTAATTTATGTAAAGGATGAGTTTTAAAAATCATGTTAAAATCCTTAAAATGTGTGTCGGTTGAAATGTCACCAAAATACTGATATTTTAGTGGCTTAAAATGGTCAGTTTTTTATTATTATTCTTAAGAAGGCTTTAGAAGCCTAAAGGCTCCTAAATGTTTTTTGATCTGGCACAGTAATAGAAATTACAGTATTTTCATATTGTTTATTAACACCAATCCAACTGTTCCTGTGAGTGTGTAAAAAACCACCAAAAACAATTTAACCAAAAGATTAACTGATATTGAAATCTTTAAAAACTTGCAGTACGGAAACTAGGGAGGTAAACTTGTTAAACAAACTCCCCATGTGTTCAAAATAAATTAAAACCACCCCAGGAATTTGTTTTTTTTTTTTTTTTTGTAAGAAATCTCTTTTACCAAAATAGTTGATGAATCTGCATGACAGCTTGTGTTTTTAATGTCTCCTTGCTGTCCATTTTCTTTCATCATGTGTTTTTTAACGCATAGATCATTTCCTTTTCTCTCCCTTTGTGCTGTTCGCCTTTATTTAAGTTTGAATGGTTGACACAATACAATCACGCCTCCCTCTCTTCTATCACAGTTTTTGTCTTTCATGACATATGAAGACTTGTGTTTTTTTCCCGCTTGACGTTGACCCAAGAGGTGTGCTGCGGCCATGTGTATTCATAACTGTGCATGCGTAGGCCAAGTTTCCGCAGTTTGCTGGTTGCTCACCTGTGAACGGTGCGCCTCTGTCAACGGTGCGCCTCTGTCCCTGGCAGCCCAACCTGTGCTCCTTCTGAGAACTCAATGGGAGTAGAGGACGGTGATGGGGAGGAGACCCATTCTAAGTGCACGCCTTACGGTTATGGGAGGTTTCACATTTGATCCTGCACCTGCAAGTTTGGCCTGGGACCCAGGCTGCAGTTCTGAAATGACTGCCGCCCACAGGTCGTGGACGATGAAAGGGGCCCGAGGCTCATGGAAGACGCCTGATAACAGAGGAAGCGAGAAGGAAGGCTGGAAGAGGCACAAGCGCCAAGAGAAAAGATGGGGGAGGGTGAGGACCCCAGACATAGGCAAGTTGAGGAGGGAAGAGAGAGCGGGGAGGAGGATGGGACGAGAAGAGCCAGTGAGACAGCTGCGACATTAGAAATTGGAATTTGAGGGATCACACGTCGGGTTGGTATGGGAGGGGCCTGCCACACGTGTTTGTTGGCTTCCAGAGCTGGCCTTGAGTTGAAAAGGGCAGAGCATGGGAGGAGAGGCAAGAATAGGCCCACAGCTGCCCGTAGTTACGTTGTGTAGCGCGTAATCGTTTTTATCTCTGCCTCCGGTTTCTTGATTAGTATTTTACCAGCTACCACCATCAATATTAATAGCAAAATCTTAAATACTGTCACCATAAGCTGGGACCCAGCTTAGGATCTTTCATCCTATCAGTTCATTTAACCCAGTGTGTTAGGTAATGCTCTGCCCATTTTGTAAACAAGGAAGCTGAGACCAGGAGAAATATTTTTTTTTTAATTTCTTGTATTCTTACCCCCCAAATTTGACTCCTGACTCTAGGTCCTTAGCTTCTAAATTCTTCAATTAAATAATAACTGACTAGTTGTCGTCTCTGTACTTGCAGTATCAGAATTCTGCTGTCGCAAAGATACCTATTTTAGCTAATGGAATTTCATATTTTTCTCTTGGTTTTTTTTTTTTTTTTAAGAACTACCTTTTAACTGCATAATAACTGCCCAGGGCAGAGTGTCTTCTTTTAATTTAGTGAAAATCCTTTCTGTGCTGACTTAAGTTAACTTCCTCTTGCTCTTTCCTCTGTGGAGATGAATTCATGCAGTTAGAATCCTCAGGATCACCGTTGGGTGCCCGAGCACAAGGGTGGCATCACTGGGCCGAATGTGGTCCAGAACCCCTCCCCGGTCCCATGTCCGACCTCCTTCCCCTGAGAACCTTGCTTTCTTTATCATGCCTAACATTTGCTAACAGGTTGGGGTTCATAGAGAGGCAGAATTAATAGAAATTATATACAAATAAAGGGGAATTTATTTGGAGGGCTTAGACGGCTAAGGAGAGAGAGTTCAGAATGGCTGTATGCATGTCGTAATGCCATATATTTGTGCACAAAATACTCAAGTTAAAAAAAATAAGAAAACCACCAGTTGGAGGCAAGTCATGCTGGGGATCTGGGGTTGTTGTCCCAGGCGGTGGCGCAGACCTGAAGACCGGAGCAAGTGTGCAGTGGAGACTGGCCACATGAAGACAGGAGAGAGCCAGTGTGGAGCGATGGTCGTGAAGGACAGAGCAGGGGAAGAAGCCGTAGCCATCTCCCTTCGTCCTCCCTTTTTATTTAGTTCATGCTCTTTGGGCTTCCCATGCAGAGTGGATGCTCTTCTAGCCTTTGCTGGCCGTCGTGTAAATCACGCACTCCTGAAAGCTCTAGCCTGGGCGTTTCCTTATCACCATAATCCCACCAACAGCCGCAACCCCATACCGGGGCCACTACCCCCCAAAGAAAGGCGGGGTCCCAGATGGATTATGATTGGCCACACCCTTCGTCCTGGTCCCAGCTGCCCACATGCCACTTGCCAAGTTTCCATTTTATGGTTTGGAAATTGCACGGGCTGGGGCCTCTTGCCGTCCTCAGCAGGTGGTGGTTACCTGGCAGCTGCATTGTCTCTCTCCAGCGTCTGCAGACAGACGGTCCAGAACCAGCTCCCGGTAGCAGTGCTTTGTGAGGCAGAGAAAGTAGGCCCGGAAATAGGGGTGGACAAGCAGAAGAAGGGATTCGAACCGAGTCATCTGGCAGTGGTCGTTTGGCCCACATCGGACTGAACAGTGGACGTGAAGTTGAACAGGAATTCATCTGTTTGGGATAAGGGAAGACCCAGGGCGCACTCACTTGGACTTCGCTCTGAATGTGAGAGAGGCCTGCAGCCCTGGGTGGGTCTCGGTCCCTAGGATGCTCACCAAGTGCACAACGGGAGCCACCTCAGAGTTCCCTTTTTCTGGTCAGGAGCCTGAGCTAAATGACATTCGAAGCACATTCTGTAGTTATGCAAATAACTGTACATTTCTGAAAAACTTTAGCATGCAAATCTCCTAAATCCCGATTTGGAAATAGCCTGAGACAAACAGTGTCTCTAACCCTCCTTCTCCCCAAGCCTACCTCCTGCCAAAATGTAAAAAGGAAAGCAACTATTTCAAGAGTCTGAAGTTATAATTCACAGATGCGCTTGTGTGGAATGCAACACCAAGTGTTCCTGAGCGAGCACCGCCTGAGACTCACATCCGCAGCATCTAACCTTGAGGCTGCTGCCTGTGGAATTGGGCGGGGTGTGTCCTGGGCAGGCTCCCACCTGTAGGCTTCGGTTTACTCAGAGCCAGCTGCCCCAGTCCTCTTCACAGGGCAGTGTGCCCCGGTTTCCTGTTTCCTTGAGTCCCATAAAGCTCAAGTTACAACTGCTGAGTCCTTCGTCCTCACCAGGCATGCCCTTGGCCTCCTGCAGGGTGTCCTCCCAACACAACACGGGTGCCCTGCCACTGGGTGCCATATCCCTGCCCTGCTGCTTCTGACCTCTTGGTGACCTTGGCCAGTATTTGTCTTCTGGGAAATAGAGCCTTGAGTGAAAGGGATTTTGACACAGATACAAGTTGTTTTTCCAGGATGAGAGTGCTAAAAAATCATTTTGAGATAATTTAAAAAAAAAGAAATAAAAAAACCAAACAACCACCAACTTAAAAAACTTAAAAACAAACTTAAAAACCCTTGGTTCTGGACACTGTTGTGTTCTTGCCTTCCTTGTCAGACCAAGCCCAGAACGCAGCCTCCCCCCTAATGATCCTAAAACTCCAGTGGAGAAACCAGCACGTGTGAGGGGATGGTGGCTCAGCTCACAGGAGATTCTGCTCTGTGTCCTCAGCACTGCAAGACTCAAAAGTTAGCCACGGAAAGAAATGTTGAGTCTTACGTCAAAATCTGAAAAAGTCAGGCCTCAGAAATGTGCCTTAAACGTTCGTTGCAGTCTAGAGAGAGATTCATGGTTGGGTATACATACATGTGCACACTTAGTGGCAGGGTTAGCACGAGATCCTCAGCCTAGCAGAAATGAACGTTCGTTTTCAAAAAATGCAAGGGCAGCAGTGTGCCTATAAAGAGCCGAAAACATATGGATCCTTTAAAAATTGCACTTAAAGAATTGTTTTACACTCTTTAATTAAGTTGCCATCATTTTAAATTACTCTAATCATGGAATTCTGCCATGTCAAAAGAAAGCAGTGTGTAGTAAGCTGTTGGAAAGCTGTAGAGGCTGGGCAGGAAAAAGAACTGGGTCAACAAATACTGAGTTTGACTTGGTATAGAAGAAGAACACGAGCAAAGTAAGAAAATGGCCATTTTTGGGGGAGCAAAGCGGTATGTTTTGGTGAACTACTGTTCTAAGGATTAGCAAGGGAAGAAGTCCCAGCATTCCAGTGGTGGGAGCAGGCAAGATTCAAATGTGGGGCAGTAAGTGCTATGGCGTAGAGGAGCCTCTGTTGCTACTAGAAGCCAACACGGAGGGACTGGTCATGCACGTGCAGTGGCCGCATTCACTGAACTGACAGGAACGCCCACCGCTGCCTCTCAGGACCTTGCTACAGTCTCCTTGTCTGATCCCAGGCCTGTCCCTCATCCCCTAATGCAGAGTCCGTCCTCTCTGCTGTTGGACGGAGCTCTTACACGTAATTTCTCCTTTGGCCAAAGGACAAAGCATGCATGTTTAAGGGTGGGTTGACATGTCCTTTCTACACGCCAGTTTTCTCACACCATCCTCCTTTCTTGGTGCCTTCCCCTAGCAGAAATCCTGTGACTTAAATTGCCCGTTAATATTGACGGTATGAGTCACATTCACGTTTCCGTTTCTCGGGGCCTTTCCTGTTCCCTTCTTTCTGGACCTAATGCTGCCCCACTATAGAGTCCCCTCTGTGAGTGCTTCTGAGACCCCTTCCTGCCTACCCCCGGCCATCTCACAGAGCTGGGCTCTCTTTGTAGGCTGCTGTGGTGTGGATCTGGAATGTCCCCCTAAAGTCTTACGTGTTTGGATGTTATGGATTGTGTGTGGAACCATGTGCTCTTGGGAAATTGGGGCCAGGTCCAGAGGGGTGGATTACAGGCACGTAGGTTGGATTTTAGGCACATAATGGGTGCTTACCACACCTTCCACATTTTCCACACCTGGAAGGAGTGGAACACTGAGGCTGGAGCCAGAAGGGGCAGATCACTGGGATGGGACCTGGAAGGATATATATATATATATGTATGTATGTATATATGCTGCTACCTTCCTCTGAGAGGAGATTAGACTTGAGATTGGAGGAGATTTGGCTTTCTGTTTGCTGCCTCCACCTCTGCCATGTACTTCCCCTGTTTCTGGCCATCCCTGAGTCCACCATGACCTTCTGAAACTGTGAGTGAAAATAAACCTAAATTTGTGGATGTCAGGTACTAAGTCACAGCAACATACAGGTAACTAAGACAGAGGCCGACCCTCGTTCTTACTCTGAGCACACCTTGCTATACTGGATTCCAGACCAGAAGGGGAGCACCTTCACCTACTGTATGTGTGAAGATGTTGAGTCTGGATCACCAGTGGGATCTCTGTAGTAGTAGTAAACCCAATTTACTTCAAAATATTAAGACCAGAGAACATTAATGAGAAAAGCTAACAAATAAGCAGCTCTTTACAAAAATTTCAGATACCCCACAGCTATGTGGAAAGAAAGGCTTGACCTTGATAAGTAAGGTAGGGAAATCCATATCGAGCCGAGATCTCTCGCCGCAGCAGTTCAGGGTCCCGGAGCGCCCCTGTCGTGCATCCTGGCAGCAGGGAGGCTGGGCAGGCACTCCTGTGCGTGTTTGGGTTGGGCGGAAAGTAGGGGCCATTGGATGTTTGCTTTGTAAATTTTAAGAGGGTGTGTCATTCACTCTCCCACTGCTGGGACAGAATACGGGACCCCGACACCCGTGGCTTTAAGGAGGAAAGGCTGAATTTGGCCCGTGGATTCAGTCTATCACTGACTGGCTTCAAGGCAGGATCCTTGGGGTGGTGGATCGCTGCTCACGCCATGGCAGACAGAAAGCAGGGAGAAGGGGGAGGAGCAGCGGCAGCAATACACCTTCCAGGTCACGTCCTCAGAGACCAGCCTCTGGCCAGGCCCTCCGTCCTGAGAGCACTGGAAATCGCTGAAGGCTGCGTCCACGGATGAGTTTGGTATCCCAGCATGCAGTCTCCCGCCACGTGAGACTTTGGGATGCACATCAGATCCAAGGAAAAATACCAGGGATAGATACCCTTTAACGGGAGAATTCTACTTCTAGTTTTCAGCGATTCCTAAGTAAGGCCCGTAAGTGTATCAGCACAGATACTCATTACATAGACTATGGTGGCTGTACATACGTGGCCTCATAATATAGTGTGAGGTACAGATGTATAAACTGGGGTGAATATACCAGTTTGACACATCATTAGTGAATATGAAAAACCATCCACATGTGTAAATGCATGCAAATGAAAAGTGGGATTGTTTATATACTTACGTTTTAAAAAAAGTAAAAGCCTGGCCTCGGGATGCATTCCTGTAATTCCAGAACTTTGGGAAGCTGAGGAAGGACAGTTGCAAGTTCAAAACCAACCCGGGCTGTTCAGTGACGTAACCAGACTGTGTCTCAAAATCCACTGTATATGTAGCTCAGTGTCAAGGCCAAGGGTTTGATCCAGTATCACCATCCAAGAAAAAGATAAATAAATTGTAAATAGCAGGTGCGTCCCTGTTTTCTGTGAAGGAAGTGAAGTCTGAATTGTTGCAAGAAAAAATATATTTGCAAGTGCAAGATGGTATTAACAAAAGAAGTTGATGATTCTCTGTCCTGTGGGATTTTCCTATGAGACTTTTTCTGAGGATTTGTATTATGCTAGATTGAACATTCTCTGGTAGAAATGAGTGTCCGTGGTGATGTCAGAATACGATAAGACACGAGGCCAGCAGGGTATGTTCTAAAAGAAGACGATAAAGGAGAATCACAGAATGTACGTCCTGCTGGATGCTACCGAGTGACTTTTTGTAATGTGGATATGTGGACGCATTTGTCAACTGAGTGTCATTCTGTGGGTAGTTAGTGAAGAGATACGAACAAAACCCAGAGTCTAGAGCCAAGTGGGATGCTTCCCCTCGCAGAGACTTGTGTTACAGTTCCTTTCATTGCATCCACCCCGTCATCACCTGCCTGTGGTCCTTAATCAGCGAGTAGGCTGGGGCTGAGTCTCAGATTGGTTTCATAGTACCATATATTATTCTTATAAAGTCTTCTCTTTCTAATGCAAGTTAGGAACATCTGAAAAGTTCTAAGTGACTGACACGACTTTCCTGCTTTACTTCATACAAATGTATGTTACCGATCATTACTTAGTGGGCCCTTTAATTTGTCTAAATTTGTGCAGGAATAATGGAGACTGGCAAGGCAATTTTCCACTGAAAATTGCGATTGGATGACTAAGCGGAGCGATTCCCCTCCTTCCCGCTCCTCCTGAGCCAGTATCTTATGCGAACACCGGGCTGCCTATACTTTGAAAATAGCTCATCTATATTCATTCATTCGCCAATGCATAGAAATTGATTTGCACGCTCATTTTGCAGTTTCCAAATATGCATTTGTTGCATGGGGTTTTTCATGTGTAACTCAGAATGTCTCTTTTAACTCTTACCCAAAATTTTGCCTAGCGTGAGTTGACTACATGGGAAATCCAGTTGCCTCGTGCACAAGTAGATTTCTGTAGAAAAGGCAGAAGTTGGAAATGGAACCCTGAAATCTTATCATTTGACCTAGCTCCTCTGTGAGTGGGTCAGCCCCCAGAAGGTACTTGGGGACTGAAGGATAAGACTCTCACCAGACTATACATGCTACTCATCAATTCATAATTTATGTGGAAGCCACAGATACTGACTAGAGTAATCAATTGAGGGGTTCTAGGTTTACTTTCCCACTAATTAGCTATGCCTCTTTGAAGCTTAGTTAAATTAACTGTATCTTGGATTTGTTTTTTCTAGCTCAGAAAATATCTAAAATGGAACAGTAATGTGATAAATCCCAAAGAAGAATTCTGTTATTTTTCATACATAGGGATAATGTCTTAAAAAGTAGAAAAATTTAAGTGCGTGTTTCATTAAAAATAGTAACTTCTGAAAAGCTAAAGTATTTCAACTTGGGGCCTACTCATTTTGCTGGCTTTTGTGCATATTGATTGCTTTTATATACAATGAAATTGCATTTGTTTTCTACACAATCAGAATGACATGAGAAAGGAAAGTCATACTGTAGGTTTGAAATGCCCTGTGTCGTAACCAGGAGAAGCAGGTACAGGAAGTGGTTGGTCCTTAGTGGCTGTGCACTGGGAATAGTAGGTTGTGGAAGGGTCCCTGCAGGCTCTGGGGTCGGTTTGCAAGCTTAGGGTTGGGGGGACCCTGTTCTTCAAAGAGAAGGATGGGGTTGCAGCCGCTCTCACACTTCATTGTGTCTTTCATGTGAAGTCAGGTTTGGCTTCAGGTGATTTGAATTCTGTATTTTTTATGCCTAGTCTCACTTATTTATGTCTGAATATATTTCTCAATGCGATGACATATTTGCAGGCGTGGCCAGGAAACAGCCTCTTTGTACGGCTTCAAGTGTTTTGCAGGAAAACTGTAGGAGACCTCAGCACCTCAGTGTACACAGAAGGTCTTTTTTTTTTCCTGTTATTATCTTGTTCATGGGATTCTTTGCTTTTGGATATTCGTTTTTGTTTTGCTCCATGCAAGGATAATTTTTCTTTCTTCTTTTTCTCTGATCTTTCAGCTCTTCCACCTGTGACTTTTTCATCACCTGATAGCTTATTTTATCCTAGAATATCCATCAGTATTCTGCCTTTACTGGAGACAAGAAGCTATCACGAAGAGCCCATTCTTGTCCTCTGCAGGCTGTGTCTGTATTTTAGCTAAAGATTTTTTTTTTTGTGATCTTGTTTTATCTCAGCATTCACTCACTTTAGGAAGTGAAATTCATCTAAAAATGCATCCCACGAAAATAATGTTAACTGGTATCATTCTTTTCTCTTTAGGATCTCAAGTCAGTAATTCCACAATATATTTTATTTAAAAAAACAGAAATAATGTATAAAACTCAATGAGAAGAATATAGCTAAAAGTATATTCTGGTATAATAGCTGCATACTGTGATATTATGTGGGCTTTCTCTGTGGCCGTGGATGTTTCCAGTGCCTTCCTTTGACATTGGAACTTGCTTTCATAAGTGAATCACTTGGGGAGAAGGGAAGGCATATGCCTAACTTTCATTTGCATCACCCAAAGTTCTGTAAAACAAATTTAGAAATTATAATAGAGTGCACATATTTTTTAAATTTCAGATTTCTGAACCTTGTTCAAATAGATATAATTTTTTTGGACATTTTATTTTTCTTTGACTTCAATTTCTATACTCCAGGAATAGTTTGAAAATTATAATTTCTGTTAGTTTTCTGATAACAATCTGAAAATATGCCCAATTGCACATAGATACCAGCTAGTCGTTGTTTAAAATAGGAAATTCTGAAATGGAAAGAGATCAGTAGGTCTAGCTCATTATAAAATCTAAGTTGGTAATTGATTCAGTACAGAGAAAATTTTTAAACTTTCATGAAATTTCAGTTAATGTGTGAAGGCGTTGACGTAGGTACTGAGCATTGGTTTGTGATCAGGTGAGCAGGCCACTGTTCAATTGGAGTAGATAATCTATAGGCAAACAGAAAGTTTAGAATGATCAACAGCAGTGAAAGGGTGCGTGAATCTCAGGTGTAGAATGAAGAGTGTCTTCTCAGTGGGAAGGAGAGCGAAGGCGTGGTTGCATACGAACAGGAGTTACCCAGGGTCAGAGGCAGAAAGGCGAGGGTGCAAAATCTGTCTCATTCGGAGATCTGAAAAGTTTAGAGTGCGTGATACAAAAGGAAAGGTAAGAAGGACTGTTCAAGGGCACCTGGAAGCTCGGCTTCATAAATGTTTGAGGTCGTGCTGCGGCACGTGGAACTTCCCTTTCCGTTAGAGGTAGAGTGAGAAGAACAGCAAACACTGTCTGATTATTGTGATTAATACAGGATTTTTAGACCACCTTGGCTGTGGCAGTAGATCTTGGGTGGGAAGGAAACTGGATCCAAGTAGCTGTGGAGCCAAGTGAGATATACAGGTAGAAGTTCTTGTAGGAACTTGTCTGACCTTATTTGGGGGATTACTAGGATCTGTGAACGAAATGTATGAATTTAACTTGAGGGAAGGAAAGGTGTACAAGCGAGTGGGAGAAGGGCTAGCTGATTGCCAGTGGGAGTGGGGTCCCTGAGGAGGACGGGAGGGTGTATTATCAAGGGAGGACCTAGTCGACGTGGGTCCCAGGTCCACGTGGGGACCTGAGGAGCACCAGAGGGGCAGAGGTGAAGACACTGCAATAAACCCTCAGCGCGCTTTTGCCAGCCGCTGGGTGCATTTCTGAGCTCCCAGTGCGTGCTGTGCATTTGCACAGCAGTGTAGAGGTGAAGGACCACGGTAACCGTGACGTGTCCTCACACCCCATCTCCACAGATGTTTCCTCCCAAAGCCATGGATGTGGAAATTAACCTCATGGAACGTCATTTTCTGAAGTGTCCCTAGGTCAGTAACTTCAGCTGGCAGTGGTGGCACATGCCCGTTTTCCCGAACGGAGGGAGGCTGAGGCAGAGGATGGCAGTTGAGCAAGGCTCTGTCTTGAGGCAAAGGGCCAGGATGTAGCTCAGGAGTAGAATGCCCCTGGGTTGATCTTCAACACCACAGAAATAAAACAAAATAAAAATCTTCTTATTTTACTATGTAATAAAATATCGGCTGGTTGATAAATTGCCCAAACAAAACACCGCCGAAAGCAAGAGAGAAGGGAGAAGGAGGTAACCAAAGAGAGATATGACTGCACCGGAAGCAAATATTTATTTAGTGGCCACCTGGCTGCTTTCAGGCGGTGTGTATTTCCTTTGTTTTCTCACGCAGAGCCTGTTGGTTCCTGCGTCCTTTGTCCCCTGTCTGGGGCTGGTGCCTAGCAAGGGTCCCATCTGCTTGCTCTTCCTGGGCAGCTGGCCACGTATCCTGAGCTAGGACTTCCTTGCCCAGCTCCAGAAGCATGCATCCGTGCCCGAGTTTCTGTAAAGTTCTCTTTAAGAACCCTGACTGAGGGTCCTTGCAGGGTCCAGGGAGTGGCATTCCAGGAGGACAGGGGTTACCCAAATTGATTCTGTGGGTCTCTGCTAAGAAAGCTCTGGCGTGCTTTTGGGTGACAGTTGACAGCAGGAGGCGGGTGAAGAGGACCGTGTGTCCACCCGCAGCTGGAGCTGTCGGGTGGGGCTCCTCTGCTGTAGCTCTCTTCCAGCATGGGGGCAGACCACAGTGACTCCCAGCCTCCTTGCTCCTGTGATGGAGGGCGGGGCTGGGGAATGCTAAGGTGCCCTTCCTGTCCCCCAGGGGAAGGGCCTCGTTCCAGTGCCCGTCCTTCCTCTAACCTTGCCACGCATTCTTTGCATTTAGAATTTCTAACCAGTCCAGTTTCTGTAGGGAAGTAGTCTTATCACTAAAAAAGTAATAAATAAATCATAAAAAATCTGCCCTTTCCCTGTCTTACTTATATATTTACTTATTTATTTTGTTTAATGGAGGTGGAACCTAGGGCATTCACATTATGCTTGTCTTTTTAAAATTTATTTTATTTTGAGACAGGTTCATGCCAAGTCACTAGGTTACTCAGGTTGGGGTTGAATTTGGGGCCCTTCTGTCTTGGGCTCCCCTAGGGCTGGGATTATGGGCCCTTATCTATCATAGATTTGTGACTGGGGCCTTTCTAATAGGACAGGGAGAGAAAAGTGCACAGACTTATTTAAGTTTT
>PVKB01006229.1:0-69415 GCA_004027205.1 Ctenodactylus gundi | reverse complement strand
GGGTGTGGTAGCGCGTAGTTTTAATGTTATTCTAGGAGGCTGAGGCAGGCAGGAGGATCAATCGTTGGAACCTAGCCTGGGCAACTTAGTGATACATCTCCATCAGGAGAGACCCTTTATTAATATATAGAGAGAGAGACAGAGAGAGAGAGAGCGCTGGAGAATAGAAGGTTGTAACTTAGTTTTAAGGATCTGATTTGAATTTCTAGTACTGAATTGGTATATTATGATGGTGGTATTTTTCGTGTCTTTATGTGAATTCCATGTGTGTGTGAGTGTGTGTGTGTGTGTGTGTGTGTGTGTGTGTCTTTATTTATTCAAGATTTTCCTCAAAGAGAAAGAAGGAACTTAATCTATTCTAAAATGCCAATAATAAGAGTGTGAAAGAAATAGAATTGAAATCAGAAAGTTTTATGTCAAAAAGCCATAGATCATTCTTTTTAAACCAATAGTTAACCTTCTGCTCATTAAAATTAGAATTTGGGATTTTTGTCACATAGAAATGTACTATCCATGTATTATTCTGAGTTGCATTATGTACTCCATCACTCTGAAAAAGAAAAAATAGTATGTAAGTTTACATTGATCTTGAATATTTTGTGCACATATATATATTGTGGCAAATTTACAAATCCTTCCCTTCTCTCTTTTCAACACTCCCTCCCTTTCCCGTCCAGTTCCCATTATTATCCACATTAAGTTCAATGAAATAATCATGATCTGGATTTCTCATATCAGAGAAACCATTCAATATTTCACCTTCTGCTTCTGACTCACTTCACTAAGCATGATGATCTCAAGTTGCCTCCACTTACCTACAAAGACCTCCAACCTATCTGCCTTTATAGATAAGTAGTATTCCATTCTGTATAAATACCACAATTGATGTATCCATTGGTCTGTTGATGGGTATTTTGGTGTCTTCCACATTTTAGCTCTTGTTAATTGTGCTGCTGTGAACATGGGTATCCATGTGTCTGTTATTTGTTGTTTTTAATTCTTTTGGGGGAATTCCCAGAAGAGGTATCGCTGGATCGAAGGGCACATTTATTTCCAAGCGTTTGAGAAACCTCCATACTGCTTTCCATAGTGCTTGTACCAGTTTAGATTCCCACCAGCAGCGCAGGAGGGTTCCTTTCTTCCCACAGCTTTGCCAGCAATGATCGATGTTTCTGTTCTTGATATGTGCCAATATCTCTGCAGTTAGATGATATTTTAGTGTTGTTTTGATTTGCAGCTCTCCTATGGCTAAGGCTGTTGAACATTTTTTCATGTGTTTATTGGCCATTTGAACTTCTTCTTCTGAGAACTGCCTATTCATTTCTATCCATTCTCCAATCAGATATTTAATTATGAGGGGCTTACTTTTGTTCAGTTCCCTGTATATTCTGGTTATGAGCCTTCTATCTGAGGTATTGGTGGTGAATATTTTTTCCCAGTTTGTCAGTTCTCTTTTTTACTGTTGATAATTTTCTTTGTCTTGCAGAATCTTTTTAATCTGACGCAATCCCATTTGTTAATTCTGGGGACTAATTTGTTTTGCTTTTGGTGTTTTATTAAGAAAATCTTTGCCTACACCTATGTCTTTTAGATTTCTGCCTCATTTGTCTTCCAGAATCTTCGGTGTTTCAGTTTTAATATCTAGGTTTTTGACCCACTTTGATTTGATTTTGGTGCATGGTGACAGGTGTGTGTCTATACTCATTCTTCTGCATGTGGATGTCCAGTTTTCCAAGCACCATTTGTTGAAGAGATTATTGTTTTTCCAGTGTATGTTTTTGGCTCCTTTATTGAAGATTAGGTAGCAGAGGGTATTTGAATTTGTCTCTGCATCTTCAATTCTGTTCCACTGTTCTATCTGTGTGTTTTGTGCCAGTACCATATTGCTTTTGTTGTTGTTGTTTTGTTTTGTTTCACATCTATTGCTTTTGTAGTATAACCTGGTGTCTGGAATTGTAATTCCTATTGTCTTAGTCTTTTACTTAAGGTTGCTTTGGCTATTCTAGGTCTCCTTTGGTTCCATATGAATTATTTTTTCAAGTTCTGTGAAAAAATTGTTGGTATTTAGATAGGAATTACATTGAATCTGTATATCAGTTTTGTCAATATAGTCACATTGACTATATTGATTTTGCCTATCCAAGAACAGGGGATGTCTTTTCATTTTCTGATGTCATTTACAACTTTTTTCTTCAGTGTACTGTAGTGTTCTTAATATAAGTCCTTTACTTCCTTGGTTAGGTATACGCCTGTGTGTTTAATTTTGCTGGGCTATTGAAAATGGGATTATTAGTCTGAGCTTTTCCTCAGAGAGTTCATTATTGGTGTAGAGAAAAGCTATTGATATTTTAGTGTTGATTTTGTACTCTGCAGTTTGGCTGAATTTGTTTATTATTTCCAAGTGTTTCATTGTGTGGTTTTGGGGTCTTCTATGTAGATAATCATATCATCTGTCAATAAGAATAGTTTGACTTCCTCCTTTCTGATGAAATTTTCCTTTATTTCACTCTCTTGCCTGATTGCTATGGCAAGTGTTTCAAGAACTATGTTGGTAAGAGTGGTGAGAGTGGACAGCTTTGTTGTGGTCCTTATTTGAGAGGAACCACTTTCAATTTTAATTCATTTACTATGATGTTTGCAGTAGGTTTGACATATATGGCTCCTATGGGTTCGAGATGAGGCCCTTCTGTACTTATTTTCCTCCAAATTTTTATTATGAAAGGCTGTTGAATGTTATCAGAACATTTTTCTGCATCAATTGAGACAATCATATGGCTTTTTTGTTTTTGCTTTTGTTAATGTGGTGTGTATTTTCTTCTGTTTCTTTTGCTGTTAAGTTCCAGTATTACTCCAGTATGATCTGCAAGTACAAATGAAATTATTTATATTCCTTTGTATTTATTTAAGCATGACTTATGACCTAGAATATGGTTGATTTCAGAAAATCTTCAATGTGTTGCTGAGAAGTACATATATTCTGCTGATCTTGGGTGGAACTCTGTAAACATCTGTTAGGTCCAGGTGTTCTATAGTGTCATTTATCTGTTGTATGTCTTTGTGGATATTTTGTCTGGATGATCTATCTATCTGTGATAGTGGATCATTAAAGTACCCTGTTATAATTGTATTGGAGCCTACATGTTTTTTCAGATCTACTAATTTTTGGGTTACATAATTGAGTGCTCCGGAATTGGGAGCATATATATTGATTGTGAGCTCTTCCTGTTCTGTTTTTCTCTTAACCAGCTTATAGTGACCATCTTTGTCTGTACTAATCTGTTTTGTTTTGAAATATGATGAGTCTGTGACTAATATAGCTACCGCTGGTTGTTTCCTGGGCCCTGTTGCATGAAATACTGAATTCCATTCTTTTATTTTCAGTATATGAGTTTCCTTGTGAGTGAAGTGTGTCTCTTGTAAGCAGCAAATTGTGGGTTTCTGTTTTATAATCTATTCGGCTCGTCTATGTCTTTTAGTAGATGAGTCGAGGCCATACAAGTTCAGAGTAATTGTCGAGGTATGTTTGGTGTGTCTTGCCATCATTATAGTTTTTCAGCATTATCTTGTATACTTAGTTTCTTCTCAGCTCATTCTCCTGTATCTGTTGTCTCTCTTTCTCTGGGGTCTTTGGTGTATTAGCCTCACTTTTGCTTTCTAAGTTTCCTTTAAGTATCTTCAGTGCGAGCTTAGTGGCTGCAAATTTCTCTAACTTTCTATATCATGGAAAGTTTTAATTTCTCCATCTAATTTAAAAGACATGTTTGCTGGGTTAAGCAGTCTGGTTGGCATTTATGTTCTCTTAGTGCTTGGATGACATTGCTCCACAATCTCCTGACTTAGAGTCTGGGTTGAGAAATCTGCAGTTATCTTGATGGGTTTATCTTTTTAAGTCACCCTCTGTTTTTCTCTTACAGCTTTTAATATTTCCTCCTAGTGTTTTAGTTATCATGTGTGCAGGCGGGGCTCTGGTGGTGACTACCTGGCTGTCTCTGGCGAGAAGGGGCATGCAAAGGCCCGGTTTTGCGAGCTCCCTGGTACAGGTCTTTATTAATCATTATTCTTTATTTGTGTACTACAAAGAGGCAGTTTTAAAGTATAACATGTCCTCACTTTCAAGGCTTAAACACCTTCTTAATGACACTTTCTACCTACTGTTGCCTGAGAAATGTGTGTATTTTTGTTATCCCAGACATAAGTGTGACTATCACTTTAACCTTGTAAGCTGATGTACCTGTACCTTCACAGTGGAGGCCTTTGCTTTTAGAAACGTGGTCAAGATTTTCAATTAGAAATAAACACCAAGTTGACTTCTTACAACCCCTCCTTTTTTTGTTTGTTAGTATGTGGTCCTCATTCACATATTAAAAAAATGTATGTGAGGGGCTAGAGGAATAGCTCAGCGGTTTATAAGTACTCAACTTCATAAGCTGGG
This sequence comes from Ctenodactylus gundi, assembly GCA_004027205.1. Lineage (NCBI taxonomy): Eukaryota > Metazoa > Chordata > Mammalia > Rodentia > Ctenodactylidae > Ctenodactylus > Ctenodactylus gundi. The sequence continues at coordinate 64,983 of PVKB01006229.1, read as the reverse complement.
CCTGGTGGCACACGCCTGTAATTTCAGCACTCAGCAGGCTGAGAGAGGCAGATTGTTCTGAGTCCAAGGCCAGCCTGGGCTACATAGTGGGTTCAGGACCAGCCTGGGCTAGCGAATAAGACTCTACCTCAAAATAAATAATTAATTAAACAAATAAATCAATCAATAAGTAAATAAATAAATAAGTGAATGTTTTAAAGGATGGATGTGGAATGTTAGATTGTGTGGGCTCAAATTGTTTTGTGATACGTGTTTTCCTTGTATACCTCCCATTCTTACAAGTACATGGTTTTGATTGGTATAAAAAGTGATACTTTATTGGTATTCTGGAAGTGGCTGTTGCTGAAAAACGTCTTCTGTAGGAAAGAAGGTTTCTTACCAATTTTAATAATCATGGCTAATATCCCCCCCCCCCCTCCACAGATGGATCAACAGGAGAAAAGCATGATGCATTTGATGATGTGTCTAAGTTTTACAGGACACAAGAATCTTTGAAAGGGATAATGCTAGGAGCATGAAACTCCGTTTATTTTTGTTCGTTGAACAGTGTACTAGGCTCTGATTGGCAGAAAGATCTATGATGTAATGGCCACGGTGGACATTTAGGAAAGTCTGCTTTTGCTTTTTTCTTAAATGCCAAAGTGGCAACACATTTTGTGGTATCTTGTCATGAACCCCATCACCACAGTAATAACTTCTATTATGAAAAGAAAAAATGAAAATATAGAAGACCAGAGTTCTCTAAAATTGATGTGAACAGTGGTTTTGGAGGACCCTCCTCTGATTGGATAAGAAATTCCTTAGTCATTTTATTATATTTAAAGGTTTTATATTTATTTTATATTTACCTGTTGATCTAATAGCTCCTGTATCTCTCTTCAATTTTCCTTCTAAGTCATTATCATTCATGTCAAGTTAGGAATATATGCTTTGCACAGCTTGTGCAGCTTTGGTCACCTTTTTTTTTGTTTAAGGAAGATAAAAGGCTAAAGAGATTTCAGATTAGGATTATAATTTCTCCCTAAAGCACAATAAATCTCATGTACACTTTTTTTACTACTTGATAGCCATCTGTATAACCAGTATCTCCTCCGAAAATGTTAAGTTCTTTATTTGCTTCTTCATCCTCAAGTGTTTTTCTCTCATCCTCAAGCAAGAGTAACCTTTAGATTTTCATTTTTGGTTTATCTTCTGATAACACCTAGAAGCAGGCTCTCTTTAAGTCTGGGAGGCTTTTAATCTCTACTGCAAGTAACATTGTGAAGTTTTTGTGGAAGTTTTTGTGGGCTGAACCTGGGAATAAATTGGCTGATGATATGGCCAAATAGAATTTCAACCCTCCAAGCAATCTTGTATAATCAAAGTATCATTTTTAATACATTTAAACACATGAAATTCTTAACGCATCTTTATAATAGACAAAGAACCTTCATTTATCCCCCTCCTCCTAATGTTTTGGGCCTGAGACAAGAAAGTGCGGACAGAGAATTAGACAGTAAGTAAACTGGACAGCCGAAATTCTGTTGTGCAATGCATTTGGCAATTATTTTCTTTCTATTGAGGCCATATCTTGAGCATTCTAGTTTGCCTTTTACTTTTCACTGTGACATTTCTTTCTCCATCGTCTCCTCTTTTTTTTTCCTGAGTTTTTCTCCACTGCCTTTCTCCTAGATACTCTCATAATCACTACCTTTTCTCAATGATGTTTTTCATGTTTGCAGGCTGCTGACAGTCCTCCCATCAAAGTACGCCCAGCAGGCATCAGAAACACTGTAGGCAGGCTAAGGAGATTTCGAAGTTAGGGAAATAGAGAGACAGAGAAGAGGAAGATAGAAATAGAAAAACACTTGCCTCATTTCCCTCCATGGGCTTATTTTGTTTCTCTTATTTTGGTGTGTTTCATAAAAGAAGCCTTTTATTCATCCTTATGTGTGTGCACAAATTACTTTGAACCATTGCCATTTCTCAGTGATGATCATAATTACACTTTACAATCAGGATAATTACACACTGATGTACGGAGCAAAGTAATGAAAATGTGAGATGACTTGAGTAGTATAAAATACAAAATATACTTACTCTTGTTCCTTGTTGCTGGTTCTGAACTGCAAAATCCCTGAGATTATTCATTATTCGTTCCTTTTGATCATACTAGATTAAAGCTAACCAGGTGACTCATTGAAGGTTCCCTACATAGGTTCAAGATGGAGGCTGGGAAAAAGTAAATCACATGATTAGAAGGTTTCAATCCTGTCTCCACTTCCTCTACTTCCGGGGGTGGGGGTGGGGGGCCTAGTGATTGAGTTCAGTTACTTAGATGATGATTTAATTAATTATCCTTATGTGATGAAATATCAGTTAAAACTCTAAAAGGCATCTGTCCAGTGATGGTGCATGACTATGATTCTAGTGCTAGAGAGGTTGAGGCAGGATCTCTGTGGGTTTGAGGCCAACAAGAGTAGTCGGGACTCTAGCAAGGCTGTGCCACTCCAAACAAACCAACAGACAATGTGAGATGGAAAGCTTCCCGGTTGGTTAATTGAAGCTCCGGTGTTGGGGGTTGGGAGTGACTTCTAAACTTTCCCCAGGCAATGTTTTCTATTTATTTTTTAATAATAAAGTTCTAGTCATTAAGTATCTTGCTTTCATGTATTCTATGAATTATTTTAGAGAATTAGCAAATCAAAGGAGTTATAAAAAGCTACTGATTTGTGCCGGATGGACAGAAGTACAATGGGCTTAGAAAAACCTGGAACTTCTGCTGGTGTTAGAAGTGTAGGCACAGAGACATATTCTTGTGAGACAGCCCCTTAATCTGTAGGTCTTTGCTAACTTTAGGTGGCAGTGTGGTCCTGGATTGAACTCTGGCCATCCAGTTAATAGCAGAGAGAATTTGTATCAGAATGAAAAATAAATTCTGTCTGTTATAATGTGTACAATTTTTGTAGTAGTTGTCGAACAAAATGATAAAGATCTCACCAGTGATTAGACGTACCATTTGGGAAAAAATAATGTTAAGATTATTACAGTTATTTTTTCAGAATTTCTCATTATGGTGGCGGCATATGCCTCAATTTCACACTCTGGGAGGCTGAAACAGAAGGTTTTATAGCTTAAACCCTTGAGCAATTTAGCAAGAATCTGTCCCCAAAAAAAAGAGGCTTTAGCTCAGTTGTAAACTCCTGGATTTAACCCCTATTAGCCCCTAAAGTTATTTTATAACCATAAGGCAAAATTTTCACATTGAACAACTGAGTAGATATTTATCAATACCTCTTATTAGATAAATTTCGGAAATTATAAAATTGAACAACTGAAAATTCATAACTTTATCTATGACATTGTTATGTATTTATGAAAACAAAAGTACATTTTTTTCTGTCCAGACCAAGTTAATCTATATTTTATTCATGATATAAGTACTATAATAGCAGGGATAGCATGGAATTACAAGCTAACACTGGGTTTGATTCATTAGGAAAGACTTTTCTTCTGTTTTTTTTTTTTTAATCCAGTTTTCTCTTTCCTTTATAGCAGTCCAAAAAAAAAAAAAAAAAGAACATACTAGTTTGTGTTTCTTCTAAGTGTAGGAAAACATTGCCCATCTACAGATGTCACTTATACGAATAACAAATTTTCCCATGTTTATTTGCCTGACAGCCATGTGGATAGTATTATGATTTCACATAACATGTCCAAAGTCTCATGCTGATCTACTAAGATTACACCCAGAACAGCCCTGGAAGTGGATCCACATTGATTATACTGTTAATAGTATTCACATATATGTATGGGTCTTTTATGAAGATTAAAATATTTAAATTTGAAATAGCAAATGAAGAATTATGTAACTGACCAGTTAGTACAGTTACAACATTACAATTAAAATGCTTTATGAAGTTAAATATTTTACAAGAATAAACAAATATAATGGAGTGGTGAACTACTTGTTATTTTTAAGCAGTCTAATAATTACTTATCTATTCATAAGATGTTATGATTTAAATCTAAAATGTCCCCTTAAAGTCTCATGTGTTTGGAAAGTAATTGAAAGCTGGGATGCTCCACTGCATCAATGGATTCATCTATTGATATTTTCAAGTGCTGTTTAATCGCGGGGCCTGATTGGAGGGGTCATGGGGTCATGAACTGGAAGGGTATATCTTCCTTCCTGGTTCTTCCATCTCTCTTCTTCTTGGCCTCCTGGCTGGGAGTGGCTTTCCTCCACTCCGGCAGAGTCCACCCTTGCCAATGACCCTGGATAGACTGAGATCTCTGAAGCATGCACTAAGATAAACCTTTTTATTTTTTTTATTTTTCCCCATTTTATTGATATGTATTAGTGCAATGAAGTTGAGGATTTTGTGCACATACTGAGTCAGAAGTACGTGAAATATCAAAAGGTCTCTCTGATATAAGAGACTCAGATCACAACTCTTATGGAACTTAAACCTTTTTATTTTTAAGTTGTGGGTGCCGCACTTTGTGTCTCAATGGTATGAGAGGTTTTTATTTTTAATGACAATTGTAAATTTTGGATATATATATTTTTAAATAATAAGAGGAGTATCCCATTAGACAAAGATTTTAAAACCACAGTTTTCTCTGGTCTGCTACTTCTCCCTGTATATTAATGCTATTAAAAAAAAGAAAACATTTGTTTCTATTGTACTAGTTTGAAAGACAAGACTCACATTTTGAAAGCAGAGTCAGAAGCCAGTACATATAATTATGGTTTCATTTCTGGAGAATAAAGAAAGTAGCAACATTTCACATCCGATCTCAAGTGGGAAAAAGAACTTTTTGATACTTGAAAAGTCAACGGAGTACGAGCTTTGTTATATTGGGAAGTGAACACTTTATGTGTGAGTTAATCCTAAATATCTGTCTTCGTATAATTCAATTTGAAGAGGTTCCTGAAAGCTTCTGTGCTTAATGCTGTCATTATATTTAGTTTAGCCTAATTAAATACAGGCTCAGAAAATATTTTAGATAATTAGCTTTCTATTTTTAGTGCATAAATTCTTCCACAAGATTTAAAGCTATTATTTTTTTTTTTGTACTTGAAAGTCCTCCTTCCAAGTTACTTCAAGTCACACAGTAAGAACCCAGAATTCTAGTCTCCATGGTTTTATTCATTTTGGTAATATATTCATTTTCATAATCAAACTGTATCAGGTTAATTGAATAGTGCCATTTCAAGCTGTAAAAGCAAAATTTTTGCAAAATATTTGAGTATTGATTCTTGGTAGCTTCCATGTTCATTTTATGTAATTTTAAAATATTTTAGTCTTAGAATGTCCAACACCATCTTCAAATTATACAACTAAGCTTACTACAGTTTGCCTAAGGAACGAAACAGGCAATGATATGTTAGTGTTGTCTGTTGAGCCCCATTATCGAACACATACACCGTGCCCGATAATTAAAATGAAAATTTGTCATGCGCTCATGTGATTACAACTTGGTTAGCAGATTTGGTTGGGGGAAGGGAACAGAGCATATGTAACAGTCATTTAGAAGTAGTGTGAAAAGAATGAAATAGTCTAGTCTCAGCAGTGAGTCTTTCAAAAATCATAATATCAATTATCAAGACTTTGACATCTTCATGTCATAAAACTTTCACAAGAATTTCATAATCCTTGCATCTTCCTTTGACTCAGGTGTTTAAATGTTACTTTTAACAATTCGTTAGCCTTTTTTACTTAAACCTTAATATCTGAAATGATGGCAATTTATGCTTAAAAATAAAATGTTTTTATTCTCACTCAAAAATCTAATTTTTATAATGATACTCTAATTGAAGAGTAGAATATCGCTATTAATTCTTGTGTTAAGATTTTTTTCTAACCTATTCAGATGCAAAATTTTCTCAATGGGGCCTATCAAATGTTCCAGCAGAAATTTTGGATAGCTTTAATTCATTTCCTTTAAAAGATGCATTTTACAAATTATTTTGTTTTGGGGGCCTTTCTCTATTGTGGATCTTACTGGTTTAATATTTTGGCTATTATTAAAATTATTTTTACTTTATGAATTATAACTTTTGAACAGCATTAAGTGATCCAGAACCTATCTTTTAAAATAAATACGTATAGTTACTTTTACATTTTCACAAAAACATAAGAAAAACGGCCATTGTTTCTTCCAATTCTAGATTATAAAGTATAAATATTTTATATCATTTAAAAGTAAGATGATGGTACCATGAAATGACAAATGACTTTTTCTTCTCTGCTTGAGAGCATAATTCTCTTTCAAAACTCGACCTAGATGTCATTTTACTCCTCATAGCATCCTCACCCTCTGTAGGCCACCATAATAGAAGTTCACAAAACATGGCCTTGAAATGTTTGGTTTTAAGTCTGTCTCTTCCGTGAAACCATACACTTATGCAGAGTTGGAACTTCTTGTTAATCATTATTGCATCCTAAAAATCTAAGTGAATAACTGCAGTATACTATATAGAGAAAATTGGTAAGTGTTTTGGGTTGTACAGGTTAGAAATTTCTTCTAAGCCATGGAATATTGGATAGTCAATTACAAAGTTTCTATTTTATTCTTTAATTTAAAATTCACTGTTAAATGTATGCAGTGTGATTGAAACATACAGTGAATGTTTAAATTTAAAATTTGAAAGGTATATTGCATAAAGGATGCTTTACTTTTAATTCCCCTTCAAAATACTCCGCCTTACATCCGCACACATATCCCAGTATTTTTCTCACCTTCGGAGGCAGTTCTGGAAGTTCCTCCTTGTACATGTGCTCACGTGTTGCTATTATGGCTGCTTCAGTGTCCTCACAATCACTCTGATTCATTGATATTCTGCAGTAGGAAGTACTACGAAGTCATCCTGGGAAGTAGCATCGCAGCTTTGACCTTGGAACAATTTGAATAATAAGTCTTGGACTTTCTTATTTAGTGAATGAGGAGGGCTACTGCAAGTTTAAATGAGAACATGGAGGAGGTGTAACCAATGTTGTGCTGTCATCAAATGGATGTATGACTTCTATGTTTGTCTGAAAATTCTTTTCATAATGGAAGTGGAAAGAATTTGAAACTTACATCAATAAATCAGGGTTGAAATAATAAAGCCCTCATCTTGGGTTCAAGAGAGATTTCTGAGAAAAGATAAAACTGAATGTAAGATGACAGATTTATTTGTTTTTAAATTATGATAAAATTGTGTCATGTAATAAATAGGTGGTGATTTGCTTATGCAGATCAGAAAAGAGACGTGGAATCCACATGCACAAACCCACAGTTACAAGTTACGCTTATTGATGTATAAAAATGAAGTCTAAAAAATGTACATTTTTAAAAGAAAAGAGAAACAATGGAGAATGTATGTAATGATTTCATCTTGTGGTTGATAAAGGAGAAACTTGGGAAGAAATAAATTAGAAATTGTGGGGAGAGTCCAGGAATAGGCAAGAAACTGAAATAGAAAGATAGGTCTCTAGAATTAGACTACATTTTTTCAGTACTACAAAGGTTATGAAGGACAAACGCTGAGAAAACCCACTGATTATGCTATATTCAATTCCAGAGGGAAAATGAAGGAATTTAAAGAATTTTAGTCAAAAGAATAGAAATAGAAACCACTAATTTGTGCCAACAAAATTCTTGATTTTTTTCACCTCTTACACTGTTCTGTTCAATGAAATAATTTAATCATCCCATCCCATATGGTATTAGATGGACACAAATTAGAGAAAACAAAAGTCTGCCAGAAACTAATTCCTTTTTCCAAGAAAAGCATATGTTCATGATAGAAAATTTAATGGAAAATATATGTAAGACAAAATATATTAAAGCATTTGGAATCTCTCTATAATAATTTAAATATCTCAGATGTGTTTTAGGCATTTGCTAAGTATTTAAAAATAAAAATTAGTGAAACAAGTAGAATGCTGATTTCCATAAGGAAGGCAATATTTTCAAAAAAGTGACAGTGCATTTTTGTCATAGAAGCAATAATAGAAATTTTATTTATTTATTTATTTAAATTGTGTCCCACAAAAGTCAGAAGAAGTACTAAAGAACACCTCCGTTAAAGAACTACAGAGAGAAGATAGAGGAACTGGATGAACCCTTAGTTTATATTTGTTGCTTCTTCCATCTGAATTTTAAAGCTCTAAACTATGAGGTGAATTTTTTTATTCAAAAAAATTCATTTCTCGTCAGTCTGCTAAACATTGCATTCAGCACTATTTGGTGACAGAAAAACAACATGGGCTCTGTCTTTAAGTAACTTGTGATCTAGCTGAGTAGGACAAATAAACTTGGGAAGTGAATAAGGAATTATAGATCTCAAGGGTAGAATTACAGTTCTAACACTTTATTTTCAAGAGACATTGGGGAATCCTACTCTATGGTCATAAAGAAAGGCTTCTTTGAGGAATTAGTAAACTGTGATAACTGGTAGACTACTTCAATAAATGCTTGAGTGGTACATTATAGAAAGACAGAAAGAAATACAAGTCCTTGAGGCGATGCATAATTTAGCATATACAGAGAATTAATGATGATTAAAATAATTTATTAGGCATTTGCTATATATAACTTTGAGGTGTTTTATTGATTGTAATCATAAAGGAATGTAGGTTCCAATAGGGTCTTATTTCATAGATGATAAAACTGAGAAATAGAGATTTTAAATAACTTGTGCAGCATTATGTACCAGAAAAGGCAAACAGCTGACTCAGTCCCACACATTTCCAGACCACAGTCTCCAAGCAATTGTGTGTTGTGCTGTTTTTTCTACTCATATGTGAACAGTTGAATCTTTCCAGACCTTAGACCTCAAGTCCAACTCTTAACTTTTAACTTTTTAAAGTCAATGTGTTAGATTATATGATTTAGTTTAAGTATCACACGAAAGTAGGTTCCTAATAAAGACTACTTTAGATACTGTTTTGTTTATTCTTGTTATTAAAGTTAAAGGTCAACTCACTGGAGTAGAAAGTGTATCTCAGAGTTAGATACTGTCTCAAAACAAAACAAAAAATAAATACACAAAACCAGAAAAATGTATTTCTCAGTTAGAAAATTGTTCAGCAGGAGTTATCTGAGTGATCGAAATCATTGTATAGCTGGTATCATCCGCCCAGACCCACTGAGCTTGGTAGAGGTTCATAGAGTCAAGCCTATCCACAGAGTATTCCTAGGACAAGATCTTTCCATGACCAAAGTTGATTTTTTTTAACAGATGCCTTCCTTCTGTGTCTTCTATGCATGTTCAGAAATGTCTGATTGTAGGATAAAATTAAGTTTAGGTACAGAAATGACACTGTCTACGTGATACATTAAGTGGCCGACAAATGTAGAATGTGTTGAGGTGACACAGACTGGAGGTTAGAAAATCAATAGGAGATTTATGATTGGCCCAGTGTTGATGGAGACCATGGAGGAAGGTATAACCACAACCGTGTGTATTTGGGATGGCATTTGGAAACTTGACGGGTGGACTGGGAAGAGAGTGAGTCACACATGCGCTGATTGACAAGCTAGTCATTTTTTGACTTTGATTTACTGGTTAGGAGATTTCTCAGTAAGTTGGAGAATTTATTCTAGTAAAGCATGAAATGAAGTTTACAGATTGGTTCTCCGGTTGATACTCGTAACTGGTGTTTAAGAAAGATGTGAAAGTTAACATATGGATGTAGAAGTCATAGAGGAAATGTTTAAAACCAAAAACTTGATATTTATACATTAAGAAAGTGGAGAGAAGGGCTGGTGTGAGAATTACATTCTAATTACATTAAATTTTCTCAATATTTGTCTTACTTGATTTTTTTTTAGCCAGATAATTGATACCGTATTTCCTGTAGGAACTGGCATCTCTAAGTCTCCTCAGTTCTTCTGGGTCTCCATGTGTGCCTCTGCCTTTTTATAACACTTTCCCTCTCTCTCTCCACATAGCCACCATGGCCGTCCTGTCCTGTGCCACTCCACTACTACTGTAACATTACCACTACATTCTTGACCTAAAGAAAAACAGATGCATGTCCTATGCAATTTTACTGCAACTATATCTGACATAAAAAGAAAAGGGAAATTGATAAAATATAGGGAATGAGCCAAAATTTCACACAAACTAAAATATACTTTGCAATATGTACTGTGCTCCTAGTTAGCTAGAGGAATAGAATATATGCAGATAGAAAATAGTGCTTGGAGTCCACTTAACTGAGGTTACCCATGGAAAGCCCTTGGCCGGGTGGGAGGGAAACTCTAGCCTACGCAATCTTGCAGCAGCCTGGTGACGAACCTTAGACTTCAAATTCTGAGGCATTCCTCCACATAGTTCTGGCTGCTCATTGTCACTTCGGCTTAAGGTACCCTGGTGCTTTATCTTCCTTAGGATGCTTAGAGACAGATGTGACCCAAAATTCGCAGGAAAAACCTAAGAATCTCATGATAAAAATATTCAATTCTAATCATCTCCAGGCCATCTCCATGCAGTGTTCAAATTAAGCACCCTCATCACCTAGGCTAACAAATTACACATAACAATATAATTGATGTAATAAAAACAAATGCCCTATCCTTCCCTTTGACTGCTTCTAAAGTGAGAATAATTCTTTGGTCAGCACAGACTCCTCATGTAGACACTACAGATATGTTGGTCCCAACTCCTAATGCTCCGAAGCCTGGCCATTGTTAAGCTCCACTCTCATCTGTCTGTCTGTTTCTGGGAAGTCTAGCAGTCAAGTCCTCTTCATATCATGGTCAAAATTTGCCCCAGTGGAAACCCTTGTTCATTTCTGATTGTTATTCTTTCATGTACTCTCTCCCACTGATTTCTGCTATGTGTACATAGGAGACTTTCCCTCCCTTGAGGTCTCCTGAAATCCCTATGTTAGAAAGAGTAAATAATTCCACTTCTTTAAAGAGTGAAGGCTGATTTCTCATTTGTGTAGCTGTATCAATAAATACTTCCCAAGAACGGAAAGTTGGCAAAAAATGAACTAACAATTTTGAAATTGCTTTTATGAACCCTATAAACTTGCATAAGAGAAATTTCTTTCAAACATTAACAAATTTAATATTGGCTTCCATTCTTTGATTTATTACGGGGAGATAAACAGTTTTTTTTTTAAAAACATGTATCATTATACACTTATGAACAAAGACACTTATGAACAAATAAGCCCATTTGTTTGGAAATTTATAAAATTTATCTGAATATCTGTGTGGCTGACCCAAAATAAGCGGGAGGCAGAGAAGTAGAGGTAAGATGATGGAAAATTAGATACTACTTGAAGTATCAAGTATCAAGGAACTGTCTGAGCTTCTACTATAAAGTAACAATGGCTTGTGGCTTTTAGCAACCATCATGTATATATTTTTCTCAGTCCTAGAGGCTGAGAATTCCAAGATCAAGTTGTTAGTTGATTAAAAGCAAGATGAGGGAACATGTGGTTCACAGTTGACGACACATGGAGGAAAAAGTTAGAAATCTTTTACCCGTATAAGCACACTCATCCCACTCTTATGGGCCTTCACCTCTGTGCTCTAGTCAGCACCCCCGGCTCCTCACAAAAAGCCCACCTTTGAGCACCATTGTCTTTGCAGTAAGAATTTCAACATATGAATTTTGTAGTAACGAAAACATTCAAGACCGCAGTATTTTCCTACACACTCATTGTCTTGTCCTCACAGGTGAGATTATTTAAAATAGACTCAGTATTTTAACATTATATGACTTTAGCTCTGTTTACATTTCCTTAACTTACTTTTATTGCATGTTCTTTTGTTATGTCATCTCATGTATGAGGCATAAATAAATGTTTAGTGTGTGAATCTGTTAACTCTTCGCTGTTCAGAAGTTGCTTATTAAATTTAGAAAATGCTATTTTAAGTGATGACATGACACATTTGTAGATAAGAATCATATAGTGAAAATATCTCTTTGCATATGTATTGAGAAAATTTGCCTGGGCAAAAATGCTAAAATATAACATGCTCACGAATCTTTCTGGCTCAAATTTCCAACAGAAAGAACGAGAGAGAGGTTCAAATTTAGCTTTTATGTTTCGACTACCTTTCGCTGCTGGAAGAGTGTTCAGCATCAGTATGTTGGACACACTACTGTATCAGGTATGTATTACTTATTTTCCCTCAATACAATACGTTGTATATTATTTGTATTTTTATCTGAGTAGCAAAGAAATAATAATACTTAAGCTGTTATCTCAGAAGAGGTTTGGTATTTTTATATTTAATGACAAATATTTCCGTAAAATATTTTATAAAAGTGTTACTTAAAAATAATATACAGAGATTATTTTTAGGAAATCTGATAGTGACCTATGATATTTACTGGATATTTTAATTGATTTTTTTTGTATTACTCCACGAGTAATGCTGAGATTTTAAAATACATATGAGAAAATTACTAAGTTCAAAGAAAACTGAACAATAGCCTTATTCCTAGTGTACATATTTTTTAGATTTGAAAAAAAGCATCAAATTGACTTAATAAACTGGGAAATGAAGGAAATTTTAGCGTTTTTGTAATTTTTCTTGCTGGAGAATCATATGAAAAACATTTTTTACAACAACAAAGAACAACTTGGTTTTGTCATGAATACCAAGTTAATGTCGCCATTTTATGATAGCTAAGAGATTCCTAAAGATTCTCTCTTACACAACTAAAATATTCTTTTTGTTTCTAGCACCAATTGAACAGCAGTAATATTTTATATTCTCTGATTAGAGTAATGAAGCATCTATAAATATTTCCATCAAAAAGAATAGGAAACACAGAGGACCTTAAATCATTTCATAACAGCAATCTCACATTAAACACTTCAGCATTTCTATTGTTACTACTTTTTGTTATATATTTGTCCTCTGCTATAATTGCTTGCCTGAATAAACTAATCCAAAAGATTTAGAGCATTTCTGTGTGCCTTTGGTGTAATTTTGCCCACGAGGAAGCCTCCAGCAATGCTGAAAACCATCTGCTTATGCCAAATGAAAGCCACAACGAACACACAAAGCAGAGTAAAGGCTCCCACTTGCCTTGGTGTTTCTACACACTTCATCTGGGAATTCCAGGAGGCAGAGCTACCACCTCAGCAGCATTTCCACTCACGCGAGTTTATGGTCTCTGAAAGGAGGGAAACTGTTCTGGAAAATTGCAAAGATTTCCACCCTCTTCTTCATTGCCTCAAAATTTGTGCTATAAATGGAGACGTAGGAACTGAGTTGTGTTCTGAAATTTTTGCAGAAAAGAATAAAACAGGATGTAGGTTTGCAAGTGTTTGAGTCCCACCGTTGTGTTTTGCGTGTTAATCCAATGTACACAGCAGCTTGTTTGGCTGTTTGTATGTACAAGTGCATAACTGAAAGAAAAATCTCACAATCTGGCATGCTTACATTTTTCTGTATATATTTTTTCTATCTGAGTGCATTGTACTCTGTTTCATTTAAATGTCTGTGGGCCAAAAACTCAATCTTCCTTTTGTAATTTGTTTGAAAGGCACTGAAGTAGAGAATTTAAGATTTAGAAAAATCTAGAAAATAATTTCTATGTAGTGGTTGTTTGGTTAATAATGGATTGTGAACCATTGAGAGTGATTTTAAGTCATATTTTCTATATATTTAATAAAATATTTCACGTGTCCAGAAAGACTACTCAAATTTATCAATATGCAAAGTGCTTCATCATTCCATGTCAATATGATGATTTACATAAATAAAAGCTCCTTTCTTAGTTGGTTTTTTTTGTTATTATGTTAGATTACCTGAAATCTATAACATAAGGGGAAGAAAGGTTTGTTTTCGCTCTCAGTTTCACAAGATCTCAGTCCACTCATGGGTAGACAATGGTGACAGAAGTATGTGGCCCAGGCCCAGCAGGGGTGAGCAGTTCATGGCATGACAGGCAGGAATTCAAGTGTGGCAGGAGAGATGGAATTTGCACATAACCTTCTAGGTCCTTTCTCAGTAATGCGTCCCTTCTGGGTCATGTCCAGTGATTTATCCTTCCAGGTTGCATATCCAATAATATGCCACACATCCCTGTTCATAATCTGCTGCATGCCCCTAAACTGCCACACCCTGGACCCGCCCCTCCTCACCAGGCCCCACCTTTTAGTAGCACATGGATCCATAGGCTTTGGGGGACATTCCAGATCCAAACCTTAACAGCTGCATTTTGACGTAGAGTAGATTGCAAAAATAGCATAATAACATATAACAAACGTCATTTAGAAGTTAGCTAGCATAAAGCTTAATTCTAAGAAAAACTACTGAAATGCTTTTGGTAAATTTATTTTAGCTCTTTTACAATACTCATGGATTTATTGCAGTTTAGAGTTTTTTGTGTTTAGGTAGAAATATTATTACCATGCATAATAGAGTATATACAATTTAAGCACATTGAGGTATTTCTTAATGATCTTCTATATTTTTATAACAGTTTAACCTGTCATGATTATTTAAAACATTGACAAGGTAATTTTGAATCTCTTTTTAATTGAGGCTTAATCACGTGTAACTAGAAAAATGTTTTATTAGTAATTTGTTAAAATTTTCATTTTTTATTAGTATATGTTTGCAACACATAGTGACTATGCTCATCTTGGGGAATTGGTACACTTATGTACTACATCTACTTCCTGTTACCTTTCCTGCTGACCCATCTTCCCCTTAGAAGAAATCTTAAAGAAATGGTATGGTCTTAACACTCCTAGGTAGTCTGCCTACTTTGTATACCTCATATATACATATTTTGTTTGTATTGCAGTCATTTGTGAAGGATTATATGATTTCTATCACCAGACTTCTTCTGGGACTGGATACTATACCAGGATCGGGATTTCTTTGTTCTGTAAGTTAATAATCTGTGAATAGAAGATTATTCTGATAGAAGGTTCTGAAATTCATCTACACTGCACATTGGCTAACTCTTTTGTATGTTTTTCTCTAACGACCAAAGAATTGCATATGAAGCTTAACAATTTTGGGGGGAAACACTATTTTTAAAATAATAATCACAACAAATCATTCCATTTGTATAAACTTTTAATATTGATTAGAGAGTTTAACCCATTTTTATTTTTAATGTTTAATTGATTTACTTGTTTATATATTTTGAAGCTCACTTCAAACCCTGGGTTCAACTGCTTTTTCTGCCTCAGCCTTTTGAGTCACTGGTACTAGGGGCATGAGTCCCCACGCCTGGCTCAGTTTTTTTTTTTTTTTTTTTTACTAGACGCCTATATTATGTTTAGATGTATTGAATTAAATTATCCGTGAACAGTTTAGATTTATAAATAGCAGACCAATAGGGACTAAAATTGTTGTTTCCTCTGTTCATTCTAATATACATGTTTTTCATGATAAGTGTTATTAGGATGTTGGGTGCAACAAGTCTTTCTTCTCTGCATTAGAATATCTTTTACACTTTACATTGTGTAATACGCCAAACCTTGCCTACTTAATGCTAGGAAGAACCTCCAGTTATTACATTTTTAAAAAAGTGTTATATGGTTACAGTACTTTACAGTCAATTACCAGTGTCCTATTGGCTAATGAACTGAACTAATGTAATTTCACACTGCTCTAAATTGAGTGCTTTAAATTTTTGAAGTTTCAGTGAGCTCTCGCTATGAAATACCATAAAGAAACTTAATATGCATGTCATCCTTCATGGAATATTACTTAGAGATTTCAAAATATTATTAAATATTATCTTTGAGAAGGGAAAATAACTACTGACTTTTTATTTCTTACATATTCATTATGTAAATCATTCTTATGCATTATAGATGAAAATCACCGAAGAGGACTTATGGATTAGAACTTATGCCAGACTTTATCAGAAGTTATGTTCTTCTACTGGTGATGTTCCCATTGGAATCTACAGGACTGAATCACAGAAACTCACCACATCTGAGGTTTGGAAATATCAAAGTATTTCTGTATTGTGCTTCATCAGATAAACTGGAAAAAGTATTTTTGAAAGATCCCATAGAGAGTGAAAGGGAGTGCTGTGAAAGAATGCAGTGTATGTTCTCAAAAACTCAACTTTTCTCAACTGCTTTATTAAACTATGTCGAATTTCACAAAATGCCATTGGGAAAGAATTATTCTAGAGTTCACAGAAACTGGTCTGTTATTTTATTTTATTTTATTTTATTTTATTTTATTTTATTTTTGGAAATCTAGGATTAACCATTTTTTAAGAATAGGACTATGGATCAAGATAATTCTAAACAATCTGGAGACATGACACACAAAAGTTTTCAAAGAAATCTAGATTTCCAATATGTTTTCCAAATGATAGGTTAGTATTTGGAGAGAATAGCAAGGAGAAAATATTTGAAGCTCACATTTTGCAACCAAAATTTGGTTTCAAATTTAAAACACACACACACACACACACACACACACAGACACACACACACACACACACGCACACGTGCACGCGCGTGTGCACCCTCCTCAATAATGCCAGACTTTCAGAGAACCTCTCTGTATTTGTAACAGCAGAATAAAGTATATTAATCTGAACTAAAATTTGTGAAAATGCAAAGTATCATTCATATCATCAGTTAAACATCACCTTTTAAATTAGATTATTTTATAAAATAAATATTTTAGATAAAGGCATTATGTAATTATGATTTAAAGTTTTGAAATATTGCTCTTCTTCAGATACTACAAAATTATTATAAATCGCAAAACATACTGGTTAGCCATTACTTTATTGTGGTCTTATGCAAATCACTTCAATCATAAAACTCCAGTTAATCACACATTTCAGTAGTCCATAAAATGATTAAATCATTTTATGATAAAATCAACAAATCAATATACAGAAAAGTTGTATACAAAGCATTGGTAAATGAGGTAGATTTTTGTTATCTTGTTTAAGTTTGTAATTTTACATTTACACAGGTGGGTATTCTGGCCAGCAGAAAATAATTTAGTTTTTCTAAGGTGTTTTTGGTGGTTTCTTTGTAGCCTCTGAGGGAACAAATGAACTTCCCTCCCATCTTTCTTGCCGATTTCAAATTTCTCTTCGGCTGTGGTCCCCCCCTGGCTCACACAGCCAGGGATAAAACCAAGGAAGAGGCAATCTGAAATACCTGACTGGAGAACCACACTAAAAAGTTAAATATGTGTGATAAAGGGTCGGCAGATAGGCCTGAAGTTATAAAAAAGAAACCCTAAATCTAAACATTGTTTTATTATAGATTTTAAAAAGACAAGAGCTTTTACAACTGCCCTAGCACTGTCTTGTTCTGCTTGAACTTCTATAAGAAATACCTTGGACTTGGCGGCTTATAAACAACAGAAATTTCCCTCTGGGGAAGAGCAAGATGAAAACATCAGCTGATGACATGCCCAGTGAAAGCCTCCCAGTTGTTAGAAGTTCATCTTTACACTGCAACATCACATGACAGGAGAAATAAGACACTTTTCTGAGGCCTATTTCATTAGAATACATTGTTAATTGTCCTCAGAAAGCCCATTTCTGAATAACCATGCATTGTAGACTCAATTTTCACATGTTTGTGAGTTTCAGTCTATACAGATATTTTACTTGACAATGTGAGTCACAGAAATTTACAGAGAGAGAGAGAGAGAGAGAGAGAGAGAGAGAGAGAGAGAGAGAGAGAGAGTCTAAGTGAGCTTTAATGGATCAATATTAGATTCAGCTCTTGGTTAAGTTCATATCCATGTCAGTAGTTTCATTCTATTGAAAAACTGTGACTATATTATAAGAGACAGGGAAATAATCCCTGGGCCTGTGCATTACAGTTGAGTAGGATGAGAATTGGAGAATGTGGTTTCTGTTTAGACAGCTCTCTGATGCACTTTGTCCCTCATAGTTTAAAATCTGCCTCCTGTGTCTCACCCCAGACTGGCATATATTAAAGTCTTGTTTTATGAATGTGGTCTGTGAACTGAGGAACATTGCACATAACTGATAACTAAGATTATTGCAGTGAATTCCGAGAGCTAAGTGAGAAGGAGCCTCCTGTCTACGCTACTCATCAGAATGAAATTTAGAGACTTCCCTAGATAATCTACCTGAGCTAAATAGGGAGTCCTGACACTACAGACCTGGAAAATTAGTAAAATCCTGAAACCTCTATCTTTCTAATCTAACCAGAGTCCCATGGCACACAATTGATAGCCCCACTCGGAATTCTCAATGTATTAATCTTCTCTTAGGTAACTAAATGTTTTCAACTATTTTCAGGAAAGCTTTTAATATGGAATATAGAGATCAAAATAAAAAAAAACTGCAAAAATTATAGGAAGGGCAGAGTATTAAAGAAGAAATGTTGGAATCATAAAATAAAAACATCTACTCCTCCCTATTTACTCAAACAAAATAAAAGTATATTTATGACATGGATAGCAATATTGCTAGTACTGTCTGGAAGCTGGAAACACTGTGATGATTTGTGTAATTTTTTAGGTTAACTAAAATAGGTTTGAATTTAACACTTAAATTGGTGAATTATATGATATATCAATTATGTAATAACATTTTATAATGATAAGATGTCAAGTAGATAATAAAATTATGTAATAAAATATGTCATAATGTTACAAAATATATATCAGTATTAGATAAATATTACCATGATGAAAAAAATGATCAGGAAAAAGACATTTTAATGAAGCATTAAGATAATAGAAGGAACATAGAATTAAAGTACTATAGTAGAGACAAAAAATGCTTATTCATGAAGTTGAAGAAATTGTAGTTAGAGAAATACTTTAAAATATAGAAAACAGTAAAAATGAAATAGATAAGTAGTCTAGAAAGTCCAAGTTCTGGATCATAAGGATTTTATCAAGAAGAAATGCATTATAATTAAATATCAGCTTAATAATTCCAGAATAGTTGCAGAATAGAAACATGTTCATTTCTATGTTGAAAACACCACTATGTACATTTAATATTGAAATAAAATAAAGTCTCATACAGGCATGTCATCATAAAACCTCAGAACACCGAAACATTGGAGAAGACCCAAATGTCTTCCAGAGAAGTGAGTAGATCATATCGAAAGTTAGCATCTGAGATTTCTCAATAGCACTATGGAAAGCCAGAGACAATGGAGAAATGCCCTCAAGATTTGGAAGAAATATTGTTTCCAGACAAGCACTCTATGCTTGTCCAAAGCTATCACACTGAAGAGCAGAAACAATCAAATTTTTAATATGCATCATGTAAAAAATGTTCTTTTCATGCCTACTTGCTAAGGCAACTACTCCCTTCAAAACAAATCAGTTTGGATTCAATCATAGTGTGCAAGAAACCAATTATGTCATGGAAACCAGGATATAAGCATGAGATCAAGAGAACCCTAACAATCGTGGTAGAGAGCCACCGAGACATAAAGAAAAATGAAAGCAAACTCAGGGAATTCAGAGATTTCATTAGGAAAATTAAATCTATGGAATGGCTGATACATCTCAATTTAAAAATAGATAAATTGCAAGAACTTAGGATGAGTTATTGATAAGTAAATACCTAAGTAATCATAAAATCAAACAATTATAACACTGGCATTATAATAACACTTTCAATAATAAAAAATGTGAAGGAAGTAAATCTTTATAGCTTATTTGTTAATTGTAGTCATAACTTGTCCTGAGTTTTGAACCAGTTAAAATTGTATTGAATTATTTTGAGAAGATCAGAGATGTCAGAGGTAAGGGGATATTTGGAAAAGATTAACTGCACTTTTTACAGAGTGAGAAGTCAGTAGACAGTAAGATCTGGGAAAATCGGGGAAAAGTGAAGAATTAACAATGAATTCGTTATAAACAGAAAAGTAAGGACTAGCACAAGGCGACGGTATATAAGGTTTATGACATGAAATTGATTATGCCGGGTGCTCTTATGTTCCAAAACAATGCACAAAGTCTGATTTTTGTAGTATGAGGTTATAGCTAATAAAAAAAAAAAACCTGATAGATTCATTGGCATTTGTTGGATTGTAAGGGCTAAATTCTATCCTATTTTCTGAAGAGCTTTTATTAAATGAGAACATGTCATTCATATACAGATGCAGTAAGAACAAAGTAATGCGTAAAATAAGGTTCATTTTCTTGCCTTTTAATGGCAAATGTAAGTCTTCACAGCCTTTTATCTCCTGTCTCCCGTAGTTTAGCATGCTTTCTAATTGAAAAAAAAAAATTATCGTAGGTGGTAGGTACTGCTTTGGCTGTGAGACAAACGCTGACATACTTCAAAAGACAAATGGTGAGAAAGAATATGCATAACCAAAATCCACCAAATTTATAAAACATGTGTATCATTTTTATGGGAGTTTATAATTGATAGGAAAAAATTCACACAAACAAGCAGAGTGTGAACTGGGAATGTGAACAGTGGCTGCAAAATCGTCTGTACAAAGAAGCATTTGTGGGGATCTGTGTCTTTTTACTCAGTCGTTTTTCAGTGTGCTTGAAGGACTCCTGCATTGTCTGTGCATTTTCATTTTAGGGAATTTTTATAAACGTAGATCTCTTGGTTTAAAAGACAAGTACCAGAAGGAAAAGAACTTGCAGGGTTCTTAGGGTACAAAAAAAAAAAAAAAAAAAAAAAAAAAAAAAAAAAAACCAAAACATTTTTTCTTTTTTCTTCCCCATAATTTTAAGCAATTCTGAAATCCAAAAAGGTAACGAAGTTTATTTGCTGTTAAAATTTAATCTTAGCTGTTGCAAGGTTATTTATGTTTATTTGCTCCACTTATACATAATGTTGACACTTGTCATTTCAGCACCAGTGTTAATATTTTTATTATAAGGTGCTACCCACTCTCCACTAACAGTATTATTTGCCATGTAGCACAAAATATAATATTATGAGTCTAAAATACAATATTATTTTTCAAAAATCTGAAAAGTTCTGCACTAATTAACTTGCTCATTCTTGTGGTTTTGGGTTGTGAAAAGGTAAATAGAATATTTGCCTTTATTTTTTGAAAACTTCATTTGCTTGAAGTATTTCCAGTAAACTCTGAAAATTTCTGTACAAAAATTAAGGCATTTGTTTGAAAAGCATATTAAAGTACCAACCTCTTTTACAATGCACACATGAAGTTTGTGGAATAGGCTGTCCTATTTACTGGTCGCTTTTGCAGTATGTAAATCTTGTAGCTTTCAGAAATGGTCACAGTAGAATAATTTCTCACTATGCTGTCATGCAGCCATTAATTCTTTATTATAAAAAATTAAATAGTATTAAAGATATAAACAAAAGTGCTTACATTTCACAAAATTTCATTAATAAAAATATTTTTTTAAAAGTTTAGGTTACAATGTTTTTAAAATAGTAGCTAGCTATCTTCAGCTGTTATTCTCTCAAAAATTTTATTCCGTGGTGCTATGTGTTAAAAAAATATCTGGGATAAGTGTTTTCAAAATACCATAACTCAACTGAAATAAATATTTATTATGCATTCCCTATGTACTTAGTAACAATTTAATTATGCTAATGAGTTAGAATAAAGCTATATTACATCAAATATAATTATATCATTGAACATTTTACTTGGTCCCATTTTAAAATTAGCGTAATATAATTTATTAGAATTTAGGTTAAGCAAAATTTTTATAATGCATAGTTAATTATCATGTTTATTAGAAAAATATTTTACTCCCTATAATCAATGTGAAAGTTCAGAATATAGCTTTCAACTTCGCAACATGAATTTGTAAGACAAAAACCAGTCTTACTATACAATCTCAAATTAAAAATTCTAGGAGGAATACTAATAGCAGTAATGATTATTTAATGTAAAGTACTCCTTTATAAATATAGCAGCTTTATTATCTATCAGTTATTTTATTATTTCTATGAGTACCACTTTTTGTTTCTATCAATTGTAAAAAAAATAATTCTCACAATACAAAAAAATCAGTCCCAAAATAACAAGCCTTTGTTAACATTAAATATAATAGCTTATTCTTTAAGGTTGCTCAAAAGCCCTCTGATAAACACACACGTGAGTAGATTGAAAGTGATGTACAGGTACATGTCATATTGTGTCCTTGTTGCTGTTGTTTCATGTATGTATTGGTTAGTCAATGTCTAAACAGTATTTTGTGTGTTTCTTTCTCTCTTTGTTTGTGTCAGTCTCGAGAAATAGCATCACAAGTAAGTATCTTCTGTTTGTCTTCCTTACATCCAATGGTAATATGTGAATTCAGAATCAATAAAGGATGAGGAAAATAGTGATTACATTTAGTATCTTAGGTTTACCACAATATAAACCATGATGAAATGCCCAAACATGATCTCTTGTCCTGTTAGTGCGTTTGTATTTCCCCAAGAGGATTATGAATTAATGTTATCATTTATCTTCAAATCATGTTTTTGTATTAACCCAACTTGGACTTCTTTTCAGGCTTTCAGTATCTCCAACATATAAATTCTTCAGTAAGCATAGTAGATAATGAACACAAGGCTTTTTAACCGTTGAAACTTCAGTGATTTATTAGTTTCTTGAATTCATTATTTGCATAGACAGAATTTTGTTGTATAATGAACAGGTGATGATTTATGAATGTTTTGGGACTAACATAATCTGAGTTTAAGACACAGGTTGGTGCTTAAGAAAAATATTAAGATTGAGAAATAAACCCATGGTAGCCATTTTTTTCTAATATTTCCTATCGCAATGATTAAATCTGAAGATGTACTAATGTTTTAGTACTTTTATACTAGAGTTAATAATGAAAGATATGTCAGTGATATGATGATGGTTTCCAAAGTGGTTTGAAGACCAGTTTACTTTTGCCTTATCAATGCTGAAGACTAAACAGATTCTTCATCTACCGTTGTGTAAAACACTCGTGTTATTTTCAGTAGTTGTGCTGGCGAGACATGAACTGTTGATAGAGCCCAGGTGCATGATTCTCAATGACTGATTTGTGTAACTGAAATCTATTAGTATTACTATTTTAAAAAGCAAACTGAGACTTAATTTACCTTGACCAAGACAAAAAAAAAAATTCTCAGTGGATTTAGAATAGATAATTGTCTGACACCATAGTATCTTTTCTTAATCATTAGATTTTATTGCTAACCCAATGTTTTTCTGTATCTGGTTTGAAGATAGCATATACTTTGTTGATCAACATGGACATTGATGCTTAAAACATAAGTATATATTTACAGATTCTGAATTAATGTTCTTTTGTGTTTTTCCTACACATTATTTCAGAACATTTATCAATTGTTGTTTCAACGACTATCTCTGTGATGGGTGGCAGATTTGTGATTCTATCCCAAGCCCTTGTAATTCTTTCACACGAGGAAGAACTCATCTACTTTATCTACAAGATCCTATCTTTTTTATTGTCCATCAAAAACACACCTATTTTTGAGTAACATTGCACACCAGATGTACTCATTGAAAGATTTGAAATGCACAAGCAACCAGATAATTTTCAGAAAAGCTAACATGAAGACTTCATGATGATTCTCAGTTTTAATTCCTCTTTATGAATTAATATGTCAAAATTTTCTTCCTTTAGGTATCTTTCAAAGCATTGTTGAGTTAGTAATCATTTCCTCATTTTACTCATGTGATGAAGGATCTATAGTTATGTTTCATTTATGGCATAACAAGTCAGACTTTCTCCTGTAGGTTAAGATATTCTATGCTTTATTTATTTTGTCCAGTCTTTGCTAAATTCCCATTTCTATTCCTTATACGAAGTATTTAACCAGTTAATTATTTTTTTCTTGACTTGGGACCAATGTTTTTGAGAAAATATGTGGTACACTTAAATCTTGGCTGTTTCTATACCAGCCGTATGTGTAATTAGGTTATCTTCAACATGTATCAAAGATTAAGTAGGCAGATCATCATGTCCCAAGTTAGAAAACAAGGAGAAAATGCATGAATTATTCAGAGTTGATAGCAAATAATTCTGTGGAAAGGTTCACATTACTAGAATAATACAGATCATATGTCATTATTTTCAGATGATACTGCCTGAGAAATGTTTTTGCTGATATACTTAAATTTATAAAGTCACTGTTCTCATATTTTGAGTAAATACCTTGTTGTGTGTCAATCGTAGTTATATTCACTAATCATCTGTTCATTCTAGTGCACACACATATAAACACACAGACGTACCTATATGTCATTAGTCCGAGCCCATCTTCAGTTTTATTTGTACTTTCTTTTACAGAATTTATTTTCTTGAATGTTTTCTTACTGTATTTTGCAATTCTTTTTTGTAATATTGACTAGATCTATTGATTCTTAAACTTATTCACTCCCAAAGATAGTAAGTTCTTTCTCATTTTCATTATTTGCTTACTTATTTTAAATTAATAAGAATATAATTGGCAGACATAAAAACATGATACTACTGAAGGGTGTCCACTGTGTATGACATGATCAAAAATATGGTGAAGTTATTAGACAATCATAAATTACTATTCAAAGTACATTGCTGTTAATCTGTCTCTTGGTTTGAACACATGTGAATATTCTTACCACTGTCTGAAGCAGTTCAGGAGTCCTATTTTTTTGATAGTTTTGGTTGTGAAGTTGTGATTGACTCAATCTCTTGAGTACATTCCTAACATTTACCTTTTGTGCTCATTTTGATTTGCAAAAGAGTATGAAGTTATATGGTGCCAGGGTCAGTAAATAAGGTAAACAAGGACATGTGGTAATATTTCTAGGAGTCTTTCTGTTGATAGCACATGGCAGGCTTTACTGTATTTTTGATCATACTTAGTGAATCATAAGCTGCTAAGTTGTTGAATATATGATCGTAGTACAGTTCAGAGATGAAATATGACCCCTACACAGAGGTAGTATGATGCTTCAATCAAAGTTTGGAGCTGGTGTTGAGAAAGATGATGACGTCTATGAGTAAAGATTTGATGAGACTTTTGGAAGAGAACAATGTGGGCTCCTCAGGAGGCTCTGAGATTACTTTGGAAAGCAGAGAAATTCAGGAGACTTGGCCTTTATTGTGGTTAGGGGCAGGGGTTGGGATGAGGTTTTCTATATACAGAGAGTTTGAACTTCCCATCTGTCTGAAATGAATGAGCTCCTGGGATAGCTCCTCAAAATTGCCCAGAGATGAAACAGAAAGGTATGTTGGGAATTTGAAATGTGTCAACACTCAGACATCAAAGTGGATTCAGACTCTTACACTCCAGCCAGATTTTCAGTGACTTAAGTGTGCCTTGTCTTACACAAAAGAAATAATTTAAAATTTGTGTGATAATTCGGTCTGGCTTGTAGCCTGAGGCTGGCAGGGATACAAATGTTCCCTTTCATATTTTGTCCAATGGTTCAATGTTAAATGTTTTGGCAAAGTGAAATGTATGTCTCAGTCACTTTCAATAACATCTGGCATCTGAAGGGGATAATGATGCTTAAATTAGTCACATGTTGTGGTTTTAATATGTGCAGTAAAGTACATGCAAAGGCATATGTGACCTTAATATTTGTGTATAGTTCTTTGCCTCCTAGATAACAACTTGTTTGCTGATATTGGCTGAGTCCAATAACCAGTCCACAGGCAGTAGCCCTAAAGTCTGTAAAGTGTGTAAATGAAGATTCTTGGTATCCAGAACGTATGGTGATGAAATGATTTTCAGGAGTTTAAGCAATTGGTGCTACTCTCTTAGTTCTGTTCTTTATCAGGAATGTCCTTCAAAGGGACCAAATGTGGCATTTCTTAGCAAATTGCATTGCATTTAGTTCTGGAAATACCTTCCCTCTTTTGGTCATAAAATTGACCAAGAGATAATGTAGGTAGCCAGGCAGAATTCTCAGGCAGAATCAATATAATTGTGATCTTGCTTTGTTAAGCTGACTAACAAAGATTTAATTTAATTGGGTCAAAACATCCATGTCTACTCGGAGATATTTTAGGACAATAAATTTTATGACCACAAGAAATTCAAGCAATTATTTAAGTAATTTCTCTGGTTGTCATGTTGAGGCATGTCTTTGATCTTGTACACTTGATTTATATCATCTACCCAAGAGTATGAAAGTGCCATTAATTTTAGTGCAGTCTCATGTTTAAAGTACGTAAGATTTCATTTGTGCCTCAACTTTATTAAAGGCGAGGAGGCTTTGCTAATTGGTGTAAATCAAGACACAATAAAGTTACTTTGGAGCTCATATTGTAGAAATACAAATGCAGTCAGCTGCCTTTTTATCCCTTTGGATTATAAACTGTTTTAACAAAATAAGAATTTCTAAAGGAAGCACATACATCTCTGTGTGTATTTTGGTCCTTTTACAAACACATTTTGTGATTGTTGATTTTCAGCCAGTACTATGGGTTGCGGTGTGTACTTGGAGACATTCACTTCTCTGGTTATTGCCTGAGCCTCCTCCTGCGGTCATTCTCAAATCTATGTCCTTGCTTGTGGGCCTCTGGAACGCAGAGATTTTTTTTTTAAAGCAGGTTTTAAGTATCCTGTGCTAAAATTGTGCTAAAATTATCACCTTGATTCTTAAAGTTACAGAATTGAAATAGGGACTTATTAGTGGTTGTTGCTATCATAAATTTTATGATTATGGAATTACAGATGAAACTAACAGATTACATAGAGGAAATGCATTTTCATACAGCCCAAATTGCTGTTGTCTATGTTGGCTTAGATCATTTACTATATATATATATATATATATATATATATATATATATATATATATATATATTTGAACTATTGAAAATTGATAAAGAAGTTTATATTTTTTTTACAAAATTCCTGTGAACCAAAGTCAGTAGTCATGTCATTTAGATTATCTGTCAATTTTTCTTGTAATTTAGCTTTTCTTTAATGGAAAACATTAGATAGAATTTCTTTTCCAATATGTTACTTCCGGGGTTGACAGGTTTTGTCTTTTGTAACAATTCTGAATAACCTCAATAGTAAATCAGACAATGTATTATAGAACCTATAAAACTATCCTCGAGGCAGCCATGAATCTAAATCACAAACAGTCACTTTCTAGGTGAATTGATTTTATGCACCGTTTTGTTCTGAACATTGCTCGGTAACCCATGACGTGAATAACTGCCCAATAAAAAAAGGAGAAGACATTGAAATAAGTCATTTTAATGTGTGTATATGTGTAAAAAGAATCAGCAAGACTGATTGGATGCATTTTATGAATTTGACATTTTCTACCTTTGTGAAAACAATGAAGTAATCTGGCAACATAAGACGCGAGCTAAATTCTTTCTCTCGAAGGACACACATATAGCCTTTTGAAAATTAAAGTTAATAAAACTTGTAAAATAGTATACCTTTTAAAGAGTGTTAGAATTTTTAAATTCTCATTAAATTATTGGAAGAGTAATCTGAAATTTTCATTTTCTAATTAAACTATAACATATATGTATATTTCCCAAATATACATATTCCTAGAAACATTCCGTACATATATGCAAATAATTTTTCATTACTATTTGATCTTTAGTTTTCAAGCTAGTGAATTATTATGATTTAAAGATATAAGCAGGCTGCTGAAATATTCACAAAAATAATACAAAATAATTCACCATTGACGCAGAATATTTAATACCTGCTTTTACTTTGAATGCTTTTTCTCTAGCCTTTAAATTTTAACCAAGAGCATTTTTCCATTCAGGAATTTGTTTATAGTTCCCTAAATTTTTGTGAAGTAATCAGCAACAGAGAAAATTGTACCAAAATCATGAGTCTTTATCTTTTATAATAATTGCTTCACATACGCCTCATGACTGTTTTTCCCTTTTCTTACTATTTCTTCATGCAAGGTAGTAGACAGAAAGTAATGTTTACTGAGCCTTTTCCAAGTCAGGCACCATGTTATTCATCTTTCCCAGGCTGGTCTTGAACTCACTATGGAGCCCAGGCTGGCCTTGGACATATGGCAATCATCCTATTTTAGCCTCCCAAGTGCTGGGATTACAGGTGTGTGCCACCATGCCCAGTTTATGGGGTGCTTGTAATCAAATTCGGGTACTTAGCATTTGTCTCAGTGCTTGCTAGGCAAGTGTGTTAACCCCTGAGACATACATTCCTCTAGCCCTTCCAGTGTCATTTTTAGAAAAAGCAATAAATCCTTAAAATATCACTAATTCCAAACAAAATTTTCACGATACTAGTTAAAATTGCACGTGAAATACTTGTAGTCCATTTAAAACATATAGTGTCAACTTTATTTCTAAAAAGTTATAAGATATTTTGTTTTCATTTCAAACAACTCTACTAGAAATCATTTAGAACATACATAAAAATTAAACGTCCTCGTAGAAATTTGTATTGGAAGATGCACATATTTTATCTGCTTCTTATGTGATAAAAAACATATATTGTATAATATTTTAGTAATAAATGGTTATTATAGAAGATTATGGCATTAGTCTCTCTGTGGAAACTCCTGAACAGATATATAAATCTAAGAAGTTTTGGAATAAATTCTTTTAAAAAATTAATTTGTATATACACGAATTCCAAATTCTACAGCACATTAGAGACAATGGGTTTGGGGAATCATTGAGCGTCTATGTCTGCCCTTTCTTCAAAGGTTCAACCCTTTCCTATTTGACCATTGCCTCTCCTACCTCATCACTCATGTCACAGCCTTTTTATGCCATTATTTTTGTTGATTTCGTAAGAGGGGCACCCGTCTCGAGTCAGTCTTTTTGTTTGTTCCACCTCACTGAGCGTTATTGGCTTGAGGTGATCCGATTTTCATTAAAAGCTTCATGACTGTCTTTACGGCTGCATAGTGTTCTATTGCATATGGTACCACATCTTCTTTAACCATCCCTCTATGGATGGGCAGGTAGGTTGTTTTCAGTATTTGGCTATTATGAATTGTGCTGCTATAAACATGGATTTGCATGTGTCTTTTTGGCACATCGACTTTCTTTCTTTTGGAAACATGCCCAGTAGAGCAGTAACTGGATCAAATGGAATTTCTATTTTCAGCTTTCTCATTTCAACACCAGACTGAGTATCCCTCAAATATCTAATTACTAATATTCTTTTTTTCCTAAGTCTCAAATATCTATCAGTGTGGAAGAGTGGGAAGACGCCAAAGACTCAAGAGAGCAGGGGCACCACCGCAGCAACCACCGCAACTCCACCTCCAGCGATCAGTCTGACCACCCGCTGCTGAGAAGAAAGAGCATGCAGTGGGCCCGTAGACTGAGCAGAAAGGGTCCCAAGCACTCTGGTAAAACAGCTGAAAAAATAACCCAGCAGCGACTGAACCTCTACAGGAGGTCAGAAAGACAAGAGCTTGCTGAACTGGTGAAAAATAGAATGAAACACTTGGGTCTTTCTACAGTAGGATACGGTACGCTCTTTAAAACTACCGTATCTATGGATTTGTGACGTCTTGTTATTCGGAGTTACAGAGTTGGTTCCGATTTACTGAAGAATTGTGTTATTTTTTTCCACAGGTCAATTTATAAGCACTAATCATCCTTCATGAAAAGTATAAAGGATGATACTGAAAAATGTCTTAAAAATGAGCATTTAGTTCATCCCCAAGACTCTATTGTGAATCCATTCCTAGAATTATCTCAATGTAAATTTTCACAAACATTCTGAATCAGATTCTTTGTTTTCATGTTAGAGTTAAAGACACCCAGTCAAGTAATTTGCATATTAGCTTGACAACAGCAGAGATTTATATCTAGGTTTTTTTAAGGTTCAACATGTTCCTTACACAACAACATACACACACACACACACACACACACACACACACACACACACACACACACACAGGTCCTGGTATAAAATGGATTTGTAATACAGGCAAGTGAGTAACACTAACAGGCACAAATGAACTGTAATATTCCTTCAAAATTGTGTTTTTGTTTCCTGCAATAACAGAAACAGAGTGTTCAAGAGGCTTTTAGATTTGAACCTCAGATAGTGCTTCATCTCATATAGTGTAATCCATCAATAATTTTAAGTCCTATATTGTTCTGTGATTACTAGATAGAAGATAAATAATACAAAGTTAAATTTAAATGTATCATTTATCACTCACAAATTTCCCTTTGAAACAATTTGTTCAGGTTATAGAAAAATTGAGGGATAAATTTTATGTTTAAAAGTAAACATAGACATTTAAACTAGAATTCAAGATAATGTCAGCATCATGTAGGGGAAGGGTAAAATGTAATGCACTATGTATTTAAGCTATTTTCTTTGTAATTAACGTCTCAATTTGAGACAATGTTCATGGGGGAATATTTTAATCACTGAACTAGAATTTGAGAGAGATTACCATTTTTTTGAACAGGAAAAAATACATATTTACTGAATCCTTACTCTAAGCTAGGAACCAGGTATATTTTACCCCTACTCCTTATGATTAGGGGGTGTCTTGTTTTACTCTTAAAGAATTGGACTTTAGAGGTTAAAAACCTTGTTCAAAGACCTACAGTTAAAAATGTTTTGGACTCAGGATACCATATTTTCTTGAGGTTACTAATTCTATTTCACTTATTTAAATATAGAGCAGAGTCATTTATAACCAGTAACTTTAATATAACTGCCCTTAATGTCTTATATTAAAAAGTAAATTAATAGAAAAAAATGATCCTCATTTCTTAAATTCACTAATATTAAGTATTAAGTATGCTTTCAAATCTTGAAGAATTAAATTTTCATATTTTTATGCTAGTTATTAATACTTTTTTAAATGGGAAGTTCTAGTAAATGACTGCTCTTCAGTCATATTTCAATTGTTTTTCAAGAACCTTAAAATCCCTTTCTGATCCTGTAAGCAGTGTGGTAGGTAACAACTTGTCTTTTAGAGACATAAAAAGACACGGCTTGAATGTTAGATGAATTATGAGATGTTTTTGCTGATGATATCTTTACTATGTACCTAGTGTTTAGTTATACTATATACTTTATTTCATTTGTAATTTTTTGTTATGGTCACCATAGTTCTTACAAAATGGAAAAAGAAATTTTATCTACATTTTTCTTCCTCTTTCTTTTTTCTGTCTTCCACTCTCTTCACTCATCCACGTGTTCCTCGATGCCTCAATCCATGCTATATCCATGTACTTACTACCTCTTAATACCAGAGTAGTTCTGTAAAGAAGATTAGAAACTTAATGTACTGAAAATCTAACGGGCTTCTGGGTTTCCCTGTATGTTTCTAATTTCTGGCAATTCATACAACCTCTGCATTTATAGAAGTCATATTCCAGTATCAGACCAGTAGTTGGTTGAAGTACTTAACATCTCAGAAACTACTTTTTTTTTCCAATCTGTGGAAAAGTATCACCCATATTATAGATCCGTTGTATGTAACAGATGGGATAAAGAATGCTCAGCCCACTTCTGGCTTTTGCTACATTTCAGAGATATGCTGTATATGAGCTTAAATGTTGTATATATATTTCTCTATTTTATACATAAGAAATGCGAGGTTTAAATTCACCCAGAAAAATAGATTCGTGGAAATATTCTGAAGTAAAGAAAATGCTTTCAATTTGAGTCCCTAGACAGCTTCAAATAGATGAGTCTCTGTAAAGATCTAGATTTCTTCAGATACTCATTAAAGTATTTATTAATATATTCAAAAGTTTATTAAAATGCATGTGAATTCAAAGATATAGTCACCAGTGTATAGATTTTAATTAAAGCATGGAGATAGATGAAATAATCTCCACATGAATGATTGTTAGAAATATCTCAAACAAATTTCTGGAACTTTAAAAAATCATCATAAACAATGACTGGAGTGTCTAGAACTAATCACCCAAGATGCATGCCTTAAGATGTCAGTAGTACACAGAAAATCAGCTACGTGTTATATCATCATGTTGATTTCTTCCACCTTTAGAATACCAGCTGGGGCCTAATTTGTTTACAAACAAGTAATGGACTGGTTACTTCAAGATCTAAGCAATTTTGTGATAAAATTAAAATAAATATATAAAAAATCCAAAAATCACTGAAATGCTGGGAAAATATCCTGTCCTGGTATAAGAAAATGTAAAGTGTTCATGAAATATAAAAAATAGATACAGGGGAGAGAATTATTTGTTGTGCCAAATTGTGTTGAGTTTATAGTGATGCGACATCAGTGATTTTGCTAAGGACACACTATCAGTTGATTGACATGTATGGAAGTTAGATTAGAGTAAGTTGAGAAGGGTTACCACAGAAGGATTTGGATAGCATTGATGTAAATATATTTGCTAAGATTGAAAAATACCTGTTCCTGTCAAAACACTAAATGCTTCCGCCTGGGGTATTTCAATGCTAATGACCTCCAGTTTTTTTTTTTTTTTTTTCAGTAAGAGATTAGATATAAATGTGAAATCAGGATTTAGAGATGCTTACTTTTACTGCATGTGTTACTGTTACCCAGGGCATTCAATGGGCGGAGCTATAGTAAAAAATTGGATGGATGAATGCTAGGCAGATGGCAGATCTAAAACACCCTGTGGTTCAGAGAGTATCGTTTAAATCCATCCCTGCCCACTTTTATTTTAACACCTTATATTATATCTCTACTCTCTCTCTCCTATACTGAGATTGGAAATTGTCGACTTTAGAAATGATAGAAATGTCATACATGCCATATTGTGTTTTCCCGCAATTTATGTAGAGATTCAGAATAATACTGTCATAGCGGTATCAGCAATGTAATTGTTCAAAACTTATATACTCTTTGTTTATACTTAAGGGTATAATTTTCTAGGGATCTTTCTCATTTATTCTTTCATTCGTTCATTTATTTTTTGATTGTGATAGTCTCACTCGTGGTTCTGAAATCACGGTGTAGCCCATGCTGGCCTGCACCTCAAAGCAATCACCCTACATAAGACTTCTGAGTACTGGGATTACAGACATTCATCCTACCCTGGTTTAAGTAGTGCTCAGGAATTGAACCCAGGACCTTGCACTTGCTCTAACCCATGTGCTATTTCTCCAGCACTATTCTTCCCTAAAGCTTGGAATTATTGTCCTTGGTGTGCTTATTCCATTGACTGGATATTCAGGTAGTGTCAGAGTTCTCAGGGCGTAGGAATTGCTTTTTCTCAAAGTAAATTCTCTTTAGTTATGTAAACTCTTTATATATTCCCATGGAGGAGTTCAATATAAAGTTTATGCAAAGTAATTTGACATCTATCTTTGTCACCATTTCCTAATATTCTCTTTCATTCAGAGATAGTCTTGTTGTTTTTCTTTAAATAACAAAAAATATAGGACAAGGCTTTAATGAAAATTAAATATTACCAAATTTGCAAAACTTGCTTTTTTAACTTTTCAAAGTATGATTCTTATGGTTGTAGAAATTAATGCTATGTAATCATGAAAGAATTGATAGTGTTTGAAAAACAGATAAAGATTTTTACACATGTATTTTACTTGCTTTATAATAATACTGAAGAAAAACTCTCAAATAAGCAATGGTACAGGCACACATGTTTACCGTGTGAGAGAGTGAAGCAAACCTTTGTGACAATGAAGTGCCCTAACCAAGGTGATTGAAACAGAGAAGGGACTGAAATTCTGGCCTTCTTTCTGCAATTTATGGCTACCATTAAAGTTCTAAAAAAATTTTTTTTAAGAATCTGTCTCTGCCATTTATGTTGAAAAAACAAACAAAAAACCCTCATGCATAAATTATCTCAGATAAGCAAGTAACTGTTCCTAAATGATTTTGACTAGACTACATTTCAGACACATTGTCCTGTTTGAAATTTCAAAATCCAAATTTTATGAGAACTGAGCTTTTAAGTAAGTTTGGCTCTAAAACTTCATTGGCTGCATATAGGAAATGCCTCAAATGTCCTGCAGGTGTTTGTATCTTTCCTTATCCTCCTTAATATTAATATTCATACATTTTAGTTCACAAATACTAATGTTAATTTCCTTATTCAGACATTGCTGAAGAGGTTGCAAGATGTACTTCGTAAGTCTGGTGTTATTTAAGAAGATTTTATTTCAGTATAATTTTAAAAACATTAATTTCAATTTTGGTGGCACTGTTGTTTAAATAGCTCTATTCTTGGGCAAGTCACTATCACTTTCTATGGCTAACTCCATGTTCTTCAGCCATCAAACGAGGATAATGAAATTTTTCTTTGAACTATGATGTGATAGTTTCAATTGTCAAATTGTTAAAAAAAAAATAGAATGCATGTAAAAACAATTTAATCCATAGGCTATACTGACAATGTGAACAGTTGCTTTCTTTGTGCTAGTAACGGGCATTATTCTCTAATAATGCTTAAAATGGATCTCATATTCACTAAAATCACCCATTCGAACATTTTCAAGATGATGGGTGAAAAGCTCATAGAATAGTAGGCATCTCCAGAGACATTTGGCAAATAAGTCCTTTTGGTATGGCTGCTACTACAGGTGCTAGACGAGTTTTATATGGATTTTTTGAAGTTTCACACTGTTTGTAAGAGGATAAGTGCCAAAGAGAGAAAAGAATAATTATTTCAAATAACAGAGATAATTAATGGTGTCTAGACATTTTGAAATCTACCCAAAACCCTTATTGTTTGGAAAGTAAATTTCATACTTGCCTGAAAAGGTAAATAGATTAACAAGAACTCCTTATAACAAACATAGTCATTGTCTTTTAATGGAAATGAGATCAACTAACATGTCAAGAAAGAATTGTTATATTTTCCACGTTTTATATATAATATATGACATTGATGATAGAAGATGTATACATATGATATGTATGATACATAATGTTACATTAAGAATCAAAATTTTGAGAACAGATAAATAGATAGATAGATAGATACATCATTGCAAGCCCTTCTCCTCCCCCCTTTTGACCCTCCTGTACACTCATTCCTTAGGACCCCTGATTCCTAATATCTCACCCATTTGATTCTATAAATTGCTTATATTTTTTAGTGTCTCATAGTGGAGAAACCACTATATCTTATAAATCTGACTCACTTCCCTTAACATGATGATCACAGGTTGCATCCATGTGCCAAAAATGATTCAAATCTATCTGGCTTCATGGAAGAGTCGTACTCCATTGTGTACAAATGCTACATTTTTGTATCTGTTGTGGGGTATTTTGGCATCGTCCGTAACAGCTATTACTAGGTGCGCTGCTGTAAACCCTTTTACATCTCTGGTGGGACTGTAAACTAGTACAACCACTATGGAAAGCAGCATGGAGAAAGCTGCAAATGAATATTCCACTGGATCCAGTGACATCTCTTCTGGATATCTTTCCAAAAGAGTCAAGAGCAACGGACAACAGAGATTACATGTATGTCCGTGCTTACAGCAGCCCAAGCAAGGATTGTTCTGGCAGATATAGCGAGATTAACACCGTCCTTCTTAGTTTCCTGATTCCACTACTGCACTGATAATATTCACTTATTTTTAATACAATTTTTTTTCTATATCTGAATTGTTAAATTAGATAATTTTCTCTATGCAAAAATCTTCTCATGCTTATACTAGAAAAATTACTGAGTATAATAAAGGCATTATAGTTACATATTTCTTTTAGATTTTTTGCAGTATTTAGTACTGAGAAGAAATAATGCAAGTATATGAAATAATTCTAGTGATTTTATCAATGATTTATTATTTCAAAAGTGTTACGGCTGAGTATTTTCATATTTAATTATAAATATCATTTATGTTTTCACAAATTAATGAGTATGCATTATAAATATATAGTCAATGTATGTCCTTTGTAGATTCTTAGAAAATAGTTTAAGTTTTCTGTATTTCCAGAGAGATTTAAGCTCACAACATTGTTTTTAGATATTGGCATAGGTTATGATAATCTAATCTAAAACATTGACAAAGCAGAACAAAATAAGTTGCTTTTCTTGATTAGGTACTAAAAGTATCAAAGAGGGTGATTATTGAATTGATCATTTGTAGCAAATATAAATATTGCAGCAATGAAATTTCCATACTTCCCTGTATTCAAACTATATTTTTGTTTCAGGAAGTTGTATCTTTTTTATATGTTCAAACAACATAGGTTTTCAGTAATACATTTTACATTATTAACTACCATCATTAAACTAATTGCCCTTAAATAAATGGAAGCATAAATGTTATGTTTCACATATTCATTAAGATGTGGGGTCAGTTTGATTAAAATAAAATAGTTTCATTACCTATTAAAAAGAACTGGGAACATGAAATTTTTTTTTTACTTTAAACATTCTAAATTGAATATAAATAGTTAAGAGGGAAGCAAAAATGAGTTTTCTAAACTAAACAAGGAGAAATTTCTGATTCCTGTGACTGTTTATGCTCTCAACTTGAGTAAGTAGAAAAATATGACAAAATAGGATATGGTCACCAAACTGAAGGAAGTGATTTTGTTCCTTGAAGAAAGGGAAACCAATCAGTTAGGCAACTAATAGGCTGGAAGACACGAATGTGAGGCCACCACGAGAAAATAGAACCCGTTACCAGTAGGAAAATCAATCACTTCAAAAAAAAAAAACAGTATTAAAGTAGTCATTGCACTATTTAGGTTCAGGTTGGTGGAAGAAAACATAACACAAAGATTCATTGATGTGATGAATGTAAGTGATCAACTTCTAAAAAGCATCAGACTAACATCAGAAAACTAATATCAGTGTACATGACATCATAAAAGTAGATCACCCAAAATCTAAAGTAGCAAGTGAAGGATGGAGGAAACCTTGAGAAAATTAACCTAACATCTATGCAGTTAGAGTCGGAGGAGGACTGGAAACAGTGAATAGCTTGCAAAAATAAGAGTCTTTTCTCCCTATTTATTTCCAAGATACAATGCCAAGTGGAAATCTGTATCTGGACAAAAGAAATGATAAACACAGATAAATGTTCGAGATGCCACATGATGCGCTATCTACCAACTTTAAGTTGCCTCCCTCCGTTCTCTCTTCTGTCTCTGTATCTATCTCTCTTCCTCGTTTTCATCTCTGTATCTCATTTCCTCTGTTTTTTCAGTTTCTGTCCCTCCTAAGCTTCCATCTCCCACCTCACCTTCCATCTCAATATAATATCGCAAATCCCTAAATGTAATCTTGGTCATCATTTCCCGGTGAGTAATCAAGTATTAGTAGGAAATTAGATCATGTCACCAAACCCATTGTCAACCTTTACACATTTTAAATGTTCTTATATTGGATTTTATATTTATTTAAATATCATTACCTATTATTTATTTATAATTTAACTCCAGCAACAATCTATGTGGTAACCATGCTGCAGTCCTCATTTTATAAATGAGGAAACTGAGCACAGTGAGAGTCAGGGACATTGACCCATGTCCCTCATCAGTCACAATGGGTCATCAGCAGAACGAGACTTGCTACACAGGCTCTCCGCATTCACAGCCTTGGCGTTAATTGGATCTCTTGATTATGCTTTCATGTTATATGACATTGAATCATATGATTTCATGTTTCAGAAGTCATATTTATCTGCTGTTACAACAAGCTATCACAAACTGAATGATCTTTATGGTAGTGACAGAGTTATGGAGGCTGGAAGTTCAAGATCAAGGTGCCAAGACCTTGATTATTTCCTGAGGTCTCTCATTTCTGGGTTTGCGGACAGTCCCTTTCTCATTGTGTCCTCACATGACTCTTCCTCTATGTGCCTTTACTCCTATTGTACCTGTTTATTTCCACAGGAAACTGGTCTTCTTGTGTTAAGGCCTAACCCTTATGACCTCGTTTTATTTACTCACCCCTTAGTGTTTTATTTTTTCAAATGCCCTTACATTTATGGTTACAGTTCAAATAGAAATTTGGCAGGGTGCATGATTTGATATATAAAGGATGTTATATTTAATGGTGAATTACAAAAAGATGTAATATTTAAATTTATATCCTACCCAATTTTATTTCTATCTTTTTAAAAGTCCTCTTAAAACAATAATATGAAACTTAAATACAAGTAAATTTAAAGTTGAAGCTACCTTTGGTGGAAAAGTACTCAGTAATCACTTTTGTAAGAACTATAGAATGATGATTCTATTTGCTTCAAATGAAATCTCACCCAGCCGATAGTTATTTGAAGATTATGACTGAATAAGTATATAGGATAATTAATATAATAAAATACATTTCTTTGTATATTTTACAGGTAATTCTTGAATTATACCCTCTAGAACTTCTTTAAAAGTTTGAGATATTCAATTAAATGTTTTTCACAAGTAGATTTATGAAGATAATGTTAGCATTGAAAAATATTTCAATGAAAATAATTTCAATAGAGTGTTTCTTAGTTGTTAATATTAGAGGTTATTAATCAAGAGCACAGTGAGAGTGATCACACAGGTTGTTTTAGTCGATATTTTTGTTGTGCAGAATGTTGGTTCCCTGGTTCTTGGAGCAAAATTTGCCCAAATAAGCTAATTTTAATCCATGTGTTATTACATTCAGACCCTATTTTAATTAATTCATGTATTTAACATGGCGTAAGATAGTTATCTTAATAGGGTCTTAGTGATCTCAGACACCTACTACATTTTTTTTCCCTGTCGAATTAAGAAAAAGTGAAAAACCACAGAGACAGTAATGCTGATATAACTACCAGACTCAAGACTGATGAAATTATTGTTGACTGAGGCTTTTTTTGGATGTGTAACTAAAATAGGCTTGTTAAAAATCTCGTTAAAATCTTAAGAAAAAAATTACAGAGAGAGAGAGAGAGAGAGAGAGAGAGAGAGAGAGAGAGAGAGAGAGAGACCTACAGACCTTCCCAACAGTGTGTCAGAGGACAGGCAGGTCAGAATTAACTGCGCAGGAAGGCACACACGTGAAAGAGCAAGGGGAGATGGTGTGGAACCTAGCAACTTCTCTCCACTGAAAGAAAAACTGTAAGTCGTGACTGTTCCGGAGGAAGTTGGTGAGAATGAGGAGAGAAAACAGGGATCATCAGTTGTGATTGTGATATTCATCGTGTTTTAATTCAAATCATGTTGAATTATTAAATCAAGCACATTAGCAGATTGGTTGCTGCAGTTCCCTCAGCCCATGAAAAATTAAAATCTTCAAAATGAATAAAATAAGCCAACTAAGCAAAAAAAAAAAATAGTTGGCAAAATAGTTATAACCACTGTTGAAAATATTTTAGTTATCCAGATAGGGATTTTTTTTATTTTTAACTGGTAAACTAGGTCACCACTGAATTTTGAATTGATGAGGAATGAATGCATATAATGTCTTGCTATAATTACAGAGGAAGCTTGAATATTGATATTGACTTTAAGCAGTAGTTTAATTGTTTAACTGTTAAATTGTTTTTCTGTGAATGATGCATCACTTGTGATTGATTTATATAAGAAACTGAGTGATATGCTTTCAAATAAAAGGGACATTTTTCCAATGAAACTATTATATTTCACAATATTACATCCCAATCTCCATCATACTCCATCAACCTCAGTTCCTTTGAAAAACAGATTGGAAAATTCATTAAAAGAACACATAAATC
The DNA here is from genome assembly GCA_004027205.1 of Ctenodactylus gundi. NCBI lineage: Eukaryota > Metazoa > Chordata > Mammalia > Rodentia > Ctenodactylidae > Ctenodactylus > Ctenodactylus gundi. The sequence goes on along the minus strand of PVKB01006229.1, from coordinate 25,502 downwards.
AAAATTGCTTTCCATTGGAAAAAATGATAATTGTCCTGATAATTGCCTGCAACCAAAATGTGATTTAAGTGATAGCTATAATACTTGGAATAAACATTGTCATACTAATTGAAATTCCATGCTTTATAATTGAATTGGCCATTTATTCTTAGGTATGATTCCTGGATTTGCCAAATAAAAATATTGGATTCATAATGGCAAATGAATTTCAGCAAAGCAATACCATTCAACCTATAAAACACAATTGTTGGACTATATTTATAATAAAATATTTTTAACTGTTTACTTGTAATTTAAAGATTACCGGGAATTTTCTTTTTTGTCTGGAAATTCTAACCCAATGGCAGGATACACATTTTTATCTACTCTATGAAACTGTATCCCAATGTAATCTTTTATTTTAATACTGATTTCATGAGTTTATGATTTTAATAGTTTTACTAAAAAAAGTAAGGTGAGCTCAATTATCCTATAGTTTATCTGCCTTGTAAAATAAGAACTTCCATATATAGACTTTTAAAATAATGTACATGTGTATATCAAATTTAAATAAATACTTCCATTGAAAGTATTAAATCTTATACATTAAACTGAAAGGTTTATATTCAGAGGAACACAATTATCAACATTATTTTACAAAATCTTTTATATTCCAGAGATTGTGCCCAAATTGTTCATTAAGGTCAACTATGTTGGTCTTAGAAGATCTTTTCTTTAAAGCAGTTATTTAAATATTAATGTATCTCTGTTGGTAAGAAATATATATTTTTATTGAACCCCAAAATTTAGTACTTCTTTCAAAAACTATGCATGCCTGCAACTGAAGTGACTAAAAAGTTACAATGTCTCTAAAGCAGGATTGCAAAGATTATCCCCACAGGCTAAGACTTCACTCTTGGGAAGAATTATGTTCTTTGAAATATGTGTTCACATGGCTTGACATTTAAATTTCATGAGAACCTAGGAATCTGAAAAAAAAAATTGAAATACCAATTACAAAGAAAAGACTTATTGTGCCAGTCCATTTTCCATGACAATAATAAAACACACGAGATTAGGCATTTATTTTTTGTAACAACTTCTTCTTGTGAGAACTATAGAAACTAGCCGGAGGTTCGTTCATGCCTATGATGATCTCAGAACTAAGCTGTACCACATCCAAACATCTACACAGTGTGGACCGATCCTAAAACACATGGACTCTTAGCGGCACCTGTAAACCATACCCTACTAAGTACCCAGATAATACCAACCTCGCTCTCCAACTTTGCAGCCTGGAGACATTTTTCTGAGAGAATAACACATTTGAAACTTTCTTATTTTAAAAACATGAATTATTGTAGAAGACAAATAAATGCGTTAGTAGTATACATCTTCTGAAATGTAATGAAATTTTGTTCCACAGTATTTTTGCATGCTGCAAAAAAAAATGGAAGGTATACATCAGATGCATTATGTGATGAAGTCTAACATCTTCAAAGCCTTCACACTTTTTTAGACATATTAAATTACGCTTTCCAACTAAGTGATTATTCAGGGAATTTCCTAGGTGAATATTTCCTTTTGGGATGATTGTCTTCTTGCCACAATTACACTGAATAATTTGTAAGCATCTTGTCCAGCCACTTCTTTCATAGAAATACATTTTCAATGTAATGGATATGTGTAGATTATAACTTTGTTTACTTTGGTGGAATTGAGTACTTTATTATCTATTGGAACAAAAATCGGATATCTATATGATATTTTTAATGACAACAATGTGACAATAGCCAAACCTTTGTGCACATTCTTGATGTGGACATAATGATACCGAGTTCTCATTGACAGAAGGATGGTTTGAGCAAAACATAATCTGCAGTAATTCCTGTGATTCACGGACTTGGTTTGTTTATCTTCTAGATGAAATGAATGACCATCAGAGTACCCTCTCCTACATCTTGATTAACCCATCTCCAGATACCAGGCTTGAACTGAATGATGTTGTGTAAGTTGATCTTATATCTCACCTCAGGCATATGTTTTTACAAAGCTATTAGCTTATCTCACATTTTCATTTTTTACCATTGTATCCCCATATCATAATATAAGAGTTTGTAAAAATTAACCCTTTATCAGGAAGATAATGCATTTGATGTGTTGCTATATGTAACACTATCAACATGGAGGGTCATTTTTTTAAAAAAGGGTATAAAGTCAGGAAACAGTGATAATAAGGAAACATCAAGTAAAAGTAACAGTAATTTTGTAATTGATGAGATAATATGTAAAAAATAAGAGAAAATGTGTAGAATAATAAGGTAACAATTCAAAGAAAAAACAGAAACATACCATCCTAAGTAATTTTTGGTTTAAAGTTTCTAAAAGACTAAGTCAATTCAATGTTCTTGGAGAAAAGATCTCTGAGTAATTTGATTCATTGGAAAACTGTGGTGGCACACAGAAATGACTAAATGCTACAGAAATGTTGTGAAATAGAATTAATACATTTTCTTTAAGTTGAAGTGATACATTTAGTTAATAAAAGAGAAGCATGAAAATTGAATAGCAATGTATGAAGACAATATTTCCAGATGACATCATTACAGTAAGGTATGACATGAACCAGACATTGAAACATAGATTGGATTTTTGTTGGTGGTGAATGAAGGACATTGTAGGACAGAGAAAACAATTAGGAAAATATACTACACAGGGGGTACTGACCTGGGCCGCTTTTAGCTTCTCTCTTGAGACCTTCTACTTGTTTCTTTTTCTTTGTCCTAAGGAGTGCTTAGGATTACTCCCGACTTCTCAGCCAAGGTCTTTTCTCTTTTTTTCAGTTCAATAAGCTGTTGCCTGCATTTAGAAAATACACACGTAGTGAATACAGCAAGGTTTTTCAGTTTGCAATATGACAAGAGCTCATGTTATGATTTCTGTTATTAAGTATTTAAACAAAATATTGAAATTCGAACCAAATCTAAAAGGGCTTGAGAATGGCAAGTAAGCTTAAATATGACCACATAAGTTAACATTTATACTTATCTGAGTAAGAAAGTATCAAGGTTTAGAAAAGAAACTTTGGCAATTGTTGGTGTAAGCCTAAGAAAAAAAATTCCTACTAGAATCTGCTCTTGAGGTGTTTGGTGTTTTTAAATCTGTTTTCTTTTGTGTTTGGGTTGTTGTGTTTCATTTTTTCTTTGTATGTATCCTCTACTCTCCTGGCCTGTATGGCTTCTGCCAATGTCTACTTTTCATCCAGTGGGAATTCCTCTATTTGGGACTCTCTCTTGACATTTTTGCTCATATCAGTTTGACTGTAATATGCCTCAGAGTACGTATTTTTGGTCAACTTGACTTGGAGATTTTTAGCTCCGTGGACCAAAATCCTCACACCTTTCACAAGATTTTAAAAGTTTTCAACTGTTACTAATATTTTATTGAATAGCTTTTCTATGCCTCAGCCTTCTTTTCTTTTTCTGGAATACCAATAATGCAAATATTTGGTCACTTAGTAGAGTTTCAGTTCTTGTAGTTTTCATCCTATTACTTTTTTCTTTATTTCTTTTAATCTATCTATCTATCTATCTATCATCTATCTATCTATCTATCTATCTATCTATCTATCTATCTCTGTGATCTATCTCTGCATTCACCATTGTTGAGATGAAATACCTGAAACCAACCACTGAAAGAAAAAGAGATCTATTTTGGCTCCTGATTTTTAGAGGACTGAGTCCATAGCCAGCCATCTCCAAGGCAGAAAGAGCATGGTGGAAAGGCTGGGGCTGAGAGTAGGTATTCACATCATGGCAACCAAGACACGGAAAATGGAAAGAACTGAGCGTGACTCCACTCCTGAAAGCCCTGTCTGCTGTCACCTGTCTCTTCCAACCAGGCCTCACCTCTGATGTGAGACCTTTGTGGGTACATTTCAGTCTTAAATTCTACATCTAACTCTCACTTCTCTCCTTTTGTATTTATTCTATCTTCTTTTTCACTAAACAATTGCAAAAGGACTGTGTCCGAACTAAGACTTTCTTTTTCGTACTCAATCAACTCTACTGTTGAGACTTTTATATATTTTCGCTTCATTTATTGAGCTGGTTATCTTCAAGATTTCTTTTTTTATTATTTTATGTGATTTGTTTTGTTGTATTTCTCATTTAGGACCTGATGTTTCTAATTACATTAAATTTCCTTTCTGTATTCTCTGGTATATTGTTGGGCTTCAATATAATCATTATTTTGAATTCTTTGTCATGCTGTCAAGTTCATTTTCTTTAAAATCTCTTGCTAAGAGTTTCTTGTTTTTTGTGAGAGTATTAGTACTACATTTTTTCATGCATCCCCGCATTTACGTATATGCATTTGAAAAGTCATTAGCCCCTACCAATTCCATAGTATGGCTTTTATAGTAAAACATTTATAGGAAAAATTTAAAAATATTTATAGTAAAATATTTAAAAGGGAGCCAGTTTGGTGGGCTATGTTTGGTTTGCTTCTGGGTAAGTAATTGAGAAAACTGTCTGTGTGGCTTCCATCATTATAAACAATGTTTGCGATGTCTGAGCCATGTCTCTGGGACCGACCTAGACTAAAGAAGTGATCGTGTCGCACAGCCAGGAGGAATTTGGCTCTGTAAGATGCAGAAGGCTAACTTTGGGCCCTGAATCCTTCACTACAAGTCTGGATGTCTGACAATTTCTATGGGTTGTGAGTGGGTAGAGCCACTTGTCTAGATGTGGTTGTAGCAGCAGTTGAGGTAGGGAAACCATCTGTTTCTGCATGTTGAGTGGGAGTGGGGCTGCCCTCGTGGCACCAGGTGGGTGTGACACAGTAAGCCTAGTAGAAGAGTGAAGTGCCTGCAGCTTCTGGAAGCCTTGCAGAAGCCAAGAAATTCTTATAGGCCTGGAATGTTGGCCACAAATTTCTAAAGGCTGCACAGGTGACGGGGGTCAACCTGCGCATGGTAAGCTACTAGTTAATTGTTTTTACAGGCTGAAGATATGACGTGAGGCTACCTCACAGCCTCAGCGTGTGTAGGCACTCAGAGCAGGATGTTTGGCTGCATCCTAGGGTTGTGGGTGGGTTGGCAGAGACAGCTAGATGTTTCTCTAGGAGTCAGCCAATCAAGTTTCTCAACGTAGACTTCTTGGCTACTTCTTGGGCTGCATGAGAATGAACAAGCTTGCTATTTGTTTCCCGAAGCTGAATGACTCCAGTAGACTGCCTGGTTACTTCTCATAGCCAGAGGATTTGGGGCAAGGCTACCCAGCTGATTTCTGGAGCCTATATCAGCCAAGTCGCTTAGTGTTGGCCCAGCTCCTTCGAGACAAAGGTTGGGTGGGCTGGCCTGCCATCTGTTTCCAGGGGCAGCAGGTGTGTGGGTGGGGCAGTCTATCGTCTTTTCTCAGATCTATGTACGTGGAGCCACTCAAGACAAGCTGCCCATGCGTGTCCCGGGGTTGTAGAAGGGCGGGTAGTACCAACCAACTGGTTTGCAAGTCTGAGTCAGCTGAGTTTCTGGGGTCAGCCACTTAGCTGCCTTGCAAGTGCCTGAATGGGACGGATCTCAAGGTGTGCTGTGCGGAAGGTGAGAGAGGAGGGCAGAATATGGGATTTACTCTTTCTCAGGAACATTGCGACTGACAGATCTCCTAATGAGCCTCGAATTCTCCGAGAACTGCAAGGTCTTCCAACAGTAAATGCCCTAGGTATCTATGATATACGCTGGGTCCTCCTGCTTGGGAAGCGCCTGTTACCACAGGGAGTGCGGTGTGATATCAGTCCAGGAGCTTCATATTCAGCCTCATCTCTAGCACCACCCCACTGCATCCTGGTGCTCAGGCGTCAACTCTCCAGTGAAATTTCCGTTGTTTTTTTTTCCTTGCTCTCCTGCTTTAGTACAAAATAGGGCACCAGGCACCTCCTTGTGCATTTTGCTGATCTCTCCCCGTTGTGTGTGCTTTTTAAAGAAATTCTGAAAGAAGTTATGGAAATAGGTGCCCAGATAGATTATGATTAGGATAGACCTAAAAGCATAGCAATCAGTTAATAAAAAACAGGCTTGCAGGGCATAATATTTCACAGCATCTCAATAACCCATTGCAAAGTAAACTTCTGTGTAGAAATTTTTATGAAGGCAAACAAAGACACAGGGCTTTTGAGATGGTAATTTAAAAACAGGAATTTAATGCAAGGTCAGGTTTCCGATCAGTATGCTTACAAAAAATGAATAATAAATTAATAAAAATGTTCACCAAAACAAGTCAGAATGAAATAGTTTTTCAAGTAAGCAGGAGGAGTTGTTGGCTAGGGGAACGAGAGATGGGTTGATGATCTGGGTCCTGTTGTATTACTTACAGTGCTTTGAAGGTAAGCTTGCTCTAGATAGGAAATTCTATTTTATTTTTTGGATGAATAAAAACTAAAAAGAGACTAGAGTTTTCGTAGTGATTCATAGCAGAAAAAAGATAAAAGAGTGAATATTAGATTGGATGGCAGTGTTCAATTCTAGGACGGGATGAGGAATTTTTTAAACTTCCTAATAAAAAGTAGCTAGCAGAGCATCTTTATCCCAACTAATTGGGAAAAATATTAAATTGTATCTAAGATATAGACAAGTACAAAATATTTTATTATGTTATTTGATTATAATGATTAGCTGCAGAAGCTTTGGGTAGTCGGATGAGTAGAAGTTTAAGGCACAAGTGTTCTGAAAATCTAGTCAGCACTATACCAATAATATGAAACATGCACCTGGCTTTGAACTACCCAAGTAAAAGGAAACTGTGCAATGAAACAAGGCTACTCTATTTTCTTCATGCTTATTTAGATATGTCTTCTTTTTTGAACCCAGTCATTTTTATTGATTTTCTTATGTTTTCTGAATGAATATAGTTGTGATTATTACATATAGTTTACTTATTTATGCTTACTTTACAGGTATTTCATGCAAACTTTAAGTTCCTTAAGGCTAGTACAATTACTTCCCATGACTGATTTTAAGGATTGTTCAAAGAAGACAATATTAACCTCTGAGTCTAGGAACATGTCTTTTCATCAAAAATATATGCTTTTAATCATAATATTTGCCAAAATGTTTCAACAATGAAAACAGTTAAAATAACATGTTTAAAAAACTTTTTGGCCTTTGGGTATTCTTATTGCAATAGTTTTAAACTAGAAAACAATTTGAGCTCAATTAAAACAAAATTATTTGCATTACTACCCTAATCCATAGTTGTTTCATTGAGACAGATTTTAGTAAAACTGGAGAGGTGATACATTATCAGGAAGAAAATGCTCCCAATGACAAGCAGAATATAGAAAGAAATTTGCTTTATTAGACTTACGGGTTCAGGAATGACAATAATAGGAAAGAGAATTTTTGTCATAACATCAATGAATTTAGTGGCTAACGAATGATACTTGTACTTTTTAAGTTTTTCTAAAATTTTACCCTCAAAGTTCACCAAGATGATGGGGCAACATTATTTGATTCAAAAATAGTAAATCATCAGTTGGTATAGCTTTATAAAGCTATATATGCGCTATTAGTTTTCTTCATTGATCTACAATGCTGTTTATATTTAAAGTAATTATAAAGCCATGTGCATAGATAGCAAAACTCCAGTTAATGGATCCGAGGACACTAATCTCCAATTCTATCGGTCTAAAAGGAAATAGACGGCAGGCCTTTCAATTACTTTTTCTCATTTTCATTAAGTGCTATATTTTATGAGCATTTTCCTCTGTAGTCTTCAAAAAGAAATACACAATCTATATTTGGCTCTCATTTACAAATTGTTTCTTTTGTTCATTCTTTGTACCTCTTTCCAAAGTTATTATACAAGTATGAAATATTGCCTTCATTTTCACCTGGGACCAAACTCTGCTAAATGTTTTTACTTTCCTTCTTTGCTCTTGAAAGCCTTTCTACTGTCTTTAAAACTGAAGTCGTAATGACACATCCTAAAACTGAAGATCCTTGTCAAACTTAGCATCCAGGAGTGCCAGAAATGGCCTTTCCTCTGTGTCCCCAATGGCGCGAGACTGGAATGCCATCTTTGTGCCTCTCTTCTCAATCTAAAGTAGCAAGTTCAATCCTCTAATAAAATATTCCATGTTTGTCTCTCTTTTTCTGTTTTTGGAATGTTTGGAAGTTTCTTTTTTTACAACTGCTTTGTACATTATATTGTCATCTTCTGTAGGACAGGGATCAAGTTTTGTGTTTTTATTTTTTAATTGCAGGTGCAGAAATAGTTTTCTACAAATGCTAACAGACGTGTGTCATTGAAACACACCCTCTCACAGTGTGGACAAACTCTGATATTAATGAGATGCTTGAATTTGTCTGATGAACATTTTCTTATTCATACAATAAATATTTACTCTAACATTATTCCTCTTACACAGTAACTTAAGTTGTAAGTGATTTTTGAATTGAAGATTTTGTATGTATTTTGTAGTATTCTATAAGACTTGTTAAATTTTATGTAATCACAAGATATTTAATTTAGAAACACTAGTGACACTGCAGCAAATACAGTTTTGATGAGTGCTGAGAATAAGTCTAAAAGCAACTAAGTAACGAATGAATGACGGCTACAATCTACATCTTTTCCACAGATCAATGGCTAGTGTAAGATATAGTAAGTCCAAAAAATCCCGAAATAGGAGGTAAATCTTCCCTGAGATGAATGTGTGAAATTGGTTGTAACTGAAAAATTATGATGCCTGATTCATCAGCATCCAACGTCATCATCTTCTCAGATACAGAAATGATGATGTAAATTCTGCAAAGATTCATGAACAAGCCAATGAGTGATTCCATCAAAGTTCTACAGCAGCGAATAGATCATAGACAATCTGAAAACAGAATAAAGGAGAATTCTAAAGTGTAAGTGTGAATTTCTCTTGCCTTCATTTTCTATTAGAATTAATTTACTTTGTTTTCTTTTGTTAGATACTTAATCCGACCAGATCCACTGTCCTACCTTCCAAATAGCGAACCCAGCCGTAAAAACAGCATCTGCAATGCCGCTGGTCAAGATTCTAGGGAGGAAACTCAACTTTGATGAAAAGGAAATAAGAGACTTTTCTTTTTCTCATGAGAATCTTTCTCGAAAGAACACAGTGTTGCAGTGTTGTTGGCAATGAAGGAAACTACACTAGAATATATTTAGTTCTCACATTTGAAAACAAAATCTATTCTCTTAGAAATGTAGAGCATTTTTGAATTTAGCATACCCTTTATTGGTACTTTCCTTGTTAATATTAAAAAAATCAGTGCAATCATATGAAAAATTAAGTTATGACACAAAATTTGAAATATAACCTTCTATTGTTTGAGTATATTCTAAAACATACCAATTTTAAATTTTAAAAAGTTATTAACTTTTATGAAATCAGGATATCTTACTACATTTGGTACATCATTGTGGAAGTAAAGAAGTCTTGCTTCTTCTTAAAATTATGTATGTCATGTTATATTCTTTGAACATGTTATTTTATAAAATTGAGGTCATTATAAATGTCTAGTTTTTTCTACCCTGAGATTAACTGATAAACACGTATGCCTGACTTTTATGTAGAAGTCATAGTTTGCTTTAGAATATAAATCTTTAAATTATGTTAACTTTTTTTGGTGTGCTTTTTCATCAGATATTCATTTTAGAATTTGAGATCTTCATAGCATGTTTAATTGCAGAGAAGAGACTAAAACCTAAGAGAAATATTAAGTATCTGAACCTTTTGATAAAGACCTTTTGCACACATTTAAACCAAGAAAAGTGCACTAACAATCAAATACTTGTCATTCTCCTAAAATAAATTACCTAGCATATTTAATACATTTTTGTTGACTTAATTTTAACCCAAAGATTGAAAAAAGTAACTAGATTTCTGAAATATGCAGAAGTAATTTTCACTAGACTCTTGGGCTTTAACATTTTTAATATATTTATATAGTAAATTTCACTAAAATGTTTAAAATTGAAAGAATAATATTTGTACTTTTTATGTACCACAAAGATACTTCAAAACTAAACAATCTCATTATGTATTTGCTATTGAAAAAACTACACTCCTCCAAGATTATCGTTTAAATTTTATTTAATTTTGGAAGATCATGTGTAAGATCTGTATTTCAAGAGAAAAGCTATTAAATTTAGGTATCCTTGTCTTTAAATTTAACATACATTATTCAAAATTTGACTGCTACAAATTTAAAAATAATCTGGGCTTTGGAAACACTAGTACTTTTTTCTGGATTGCTTCTTCCCTTGTATAAATAGGAATACACAAAAAAATGGATATGTAGTTTACCAAGTAGTTCGAGTGTATTACAATGCTCCCATGAAATAAGTATTAATAAGAGTGTAAGAGATATTTTTTCTTCTAGTTTTGTATTGTTTTTAATTTATGAGTTTGACATTCAGTTTCAATTCAATAAAAGTAGAATATATAATATCATAAAAGGACATTTTGTCCATTCTTTTCATAATGAAACATTATTTGAATAGAAGTAAATGTTTTAAAAGATAAAGAAAATTTAGTATTTTCCCAATAATTATACAGCAAGAAACTTAAAATATTCCATATGTATTCCAAGCTGAGATTCATCGTATCATTTGGCTTAGCAAAATATGAAATGTCTTTTTTTCCCACAGTATCTTATGTAATCTATGTTTTAGAATAACAAGAACAGGAAGAATTTCCTCTAAAATAGAGAAAGGATCAATTTGGTCTTATTTGATCAGCCAGAGCAGTAGAATTTATATTGATTTATTTAAAATCAGAGCATGCCTTAAAACGTAATGATTCTATTCATATATATGTATATGTGTTATAAATATAAAATGTATTGGGAAAACATTCCTATCACTCATTGGAAAATTGAAGGCAGAATTGAACTAATGTATGTAATAGAGAAAAATAATGAATTTGCTAAAGTTTCTTCATATCTGTCATCAAGTATTGTTTCGAGTTATCATTTTTTACACCATTGTAATTATTTTTTAGGATTAAATGTAAGATTTTAAAAATATTCTATTTCCCCACAAGTTCTGAAGTTTAGTATTTTTTGCAGTCTGACAGTTAAGACTAGGGTTTTAAGATAGGATATGATTATATTTCCTATAAGACTAAAGCTTTTCTTTTGTAAAATTTAAAATAATTATTTTTGATTATTAACATATTAGTCCAAATTTAATATTTGACAGAATTCATATCAGCTTGCTATAATAATGACAGTTTATTAGTCTTTCTGGTTATTTAAAAATTTAAACATACTTAAAAAAGACTTTTAAACTGTTGTCTTTTTTAAAACAGAAATTACAGTTGCACACGGAAATAAAATGTAAAGTCAATAATTGTCCTTGTACCCCTATAGAAATCGGTTCTGTCCATGGTCTATGTAACATTTTGCTACCAGTTACATTGAATTGCTTTGAAATAAATAATAATAAAATTATTTCTGATGATGAAAACTGGGTTCATTGCTAAAATTTATTTAAGCAAACTGTGTTAAAACACTTGTAACTTTTATAGTTCAAACCCAACATAGACATGAAAGTTGTCCTTTGTGAAAAAGCCACACGTGGACTGCTGTTAAATTACTTTTTAACAAAATGCATTTTAAGTAGTCATTGTATTACAATGAGAAAAATAAAAAGAAAGAAGGAAGGAGGGGACAAGAAGAGGATAGTTTGATGGGCCAGGTGGGACAGGCTTGTAATTCCAGTATCAGGAGAGACGGAGGCAGTAGGATTATCAATTCCAGCTCTGCTTTGGCAACTTAGCCACTTAGTGAGATTTTGTCTCAAAATTTTTTTAAAAAGTGCTGGGAATGTAGCTCAGTGTAAAGGTCTTGTGTTGGATCCCCAGGATCACAAACAACATCAACAAAAACAGGTCTAAGGAAGAAATGAAGAAATAAATTAATGCAAGAAAGAAAGAAAGGAAAAAAAGAAAGGAAGAAAGAGAAGCCAAGAGAGAAATGCATTTTACAAATCAGGGAAAAATGTTCCTATATGTCAATTGAAAGTCTAGAAAAATGTTTCTTTGGAAAAATAAAAATAGACTCTGGTTCTAGGAAAATAAGGTAGATATCTGTCTCCCTTGCCCCCTGCTAAGGTCTTCCTAATGCGCCAGTCATTGAGTAATTTTAATAGTGGCATGAAGAAGAAAGAGCTAGCAGGGAACTGTGACTTAAGGAACAGGCTGGTGGAATTCCCTTGGGATTTCTTTTTGTTTTTGATATAACGTGGAGTGATTATTGGGAAACACCAGTCGGCATGGACAATGAAGCCCCTAGCAGCTCTCCTCTCAAGGGCTGGCTCCTGTTCATGCAGCGCCTGCTGCATGCACAACTTCTACAGAGCCAACTTTTGGAAGCTTCTGGATTGATAAGTCTAATCACCAGAGAAAGATTCCTCAGATGTACAGTGATCACTTCGTGGCCAAAATGTTTCCTCGGTACGAATTTCTTCAGCATAGTCTCCGATGAATTTATAGCAGAGAGATTCTGATCACGTACTTGCTCGTGAACAACTTTCTTGAGTATCCTAGAGGACAGACTTCCAGCAAGTTCCAGCAGTCCGCCACCAAGGTAATCTTCAATGGAGTCTAGATTTCAATTCTAGTTTCTTTTTCTGGAGTACTGAGCTTCATCCCTAAGAATAATGGATGTTTGTTTCACCAGTTACTATATTATTTTGAAGTCATCTATAAGCATCCTGACCATTCTGATATTGCGATAATGCTCTGTTCCATTTAATATGTTCTCTCTCATAAGAAACATTCTCTGCTCTAATCACTACTACGATTTCTCTTTCCAAACTGATTAGTGGATGTTATGTAGCATGATGCACAAACCAGTAGTTCTCTGTCTGATGTTTTTGAAGGGTGATATTGAAGTCTTAGGAAGGCAAATTTGAAAGATAGATCTTGGCCAAATTCGACAAATGGAGGAAAAAAAAAAAAAAAACACCTTGAAGACTTTCCTGAGAGTTGTTGCGCTCATTGGGTGGAACATTAGATCATTTGAACTTCATTTTGATCTTTACTCAAAACTGCGGTCCGGTCTGTTTCATTTGGAGGAGAATACATAGTTATCCCAGGTTTAAGTATTAGGACAATGCAAGCTTATAACAAATGATTGTTAAGGCAGTAATTGCATTTATAATTAAATACCACATAGTAGGTAGTTACCCAATGAAATTGTGTTTTATTCTTTTAGCCTAAAATGTTTCAACAAGAATAAAATGATCTATTGTTTAAATATCGGTAATAGAAGTTTTCATAATTTTCACTCTTATCAGTCCTGCTTCAAAGAAATGATATTTTGCCCAAAGATTTATTTCTTTTTATGTCACAAAAATATATTTAATTCCAGTGAAAGCATGCTGGATATATTTGTATTTTAAAATTAGATACAACCTCAAAATAAGGACTTGAAAAAAAAATTACAGGTTACCAATCCATGACCTCTGTTATTGATATTCATGGATATTAATGGTTCATTCACTAGAATGCAAAGCTTTTCTAAAAATTATCAACAAGAAAAAAAGACCTTTGTGACACTCTTGTTACTAGACATGAGGTAGGTAATGAAGTTGAAAAATACCTTGCATAGCCACATATATGCACAATTAAATTTTATATTCTAAAGTTATAATGTTTGAGTTTCAGTATTTTAACTATACTACTCAGTATTGTCTTACTTCAAAAATTATGGTCCTCTTTGTTAAATATAATGAATTCCAAATTTTAGCTAAGAGCAAAGAAACAGATCTCCAAAAGATCTATCAGTTTATCATCTGTTTTCACAAAGAGATTTTCTTTGTGATATATATTGAGTGGACAGGTTTGGCTATAGACCGTAGTATAAGATAAATATCGAATTCTGAAGTGGCTTGGGATAACTAAAAATTTATTTCTACCTGGTAAAATGACAGATGTGGAAAAACCATATAAAGCTTTAGTATTGACGATTTTATAAACATACATATTTCAGAGTATAAATATCCAAATCATTGGGGATAATTATGAATATAACGGGAATATTCATTACCTCTATTAAGAATTTAAATTGAACCTAAACTCAGATATAACATATGGAGAAAACAATAACTGCTTGAAAAAATAGTTTGATATTGATGTTTTTGGGTCGACTAAGCAACGAATGACTTGATTTTGAAAAAGAAGTATCTTATAATCACTACTTAATAAAACTAATTGATTTTTAATGTTTCCTGCAAAAAAAGCAGGCTGTGACATGGCTATGAAACGACTGACATTTACACAGGAGAATGTGTTGCTAAAAATAAAATTAAGTAGCTCTGCTTGATTTACTATTGCTAACTAAAGAGAAATAGTTCTTTATTCTGAAGCACTCAGCATCCTCCACGTTAATGTGAGCAATTCTCCTTCTCACTTTAGGCAAATTAAGATTTATCTTCATATTAGGCGACAAGTTGCAATCCAATTTGAAACCGGAGAGTCTTCAGTTATCTCTGAGTCACTATTACAAACTGATAAAGCTGCCTCACACAAGGACAGGATGACTATTTGGTCTCTCTGGAAGGTGAAGCTTTCAGCGCATGAATTTTTAACATGAGGATTTTTTCTGTTGGAAAATTTCATCTAATTACCAATATGGTGATACATGCTAATGTTAAAATTACTTATTCTTTATTAAACTAATGTGTTTATTCCGTAATAAATTATCACAATGTGGCCAAATGTTGTAAGGGCCAGAGGAATGACACAGTGGTTAAAGCGTTTGACAAGCAGCACCACATACACCGGGCATGGTGACGCAGGCATGTAATCCCAGCATGTTGGATGCTGAGCCGTCAGTCGTAGGCTAGGCTCAACTTCACAGTGAGTTCAGCATGAGCATACTATACAGAGCAAAACCCTGTCTCAAAAAAAACAAACAAACAAACAAACAAAAAAAGTTGTTGTATATTAGTTTGCTAATGGGAAATTTAAAAAATAAAAGATAGTATAAATTTCCTTTATTAAAATGCCACTTTTGAATTTAAGACTATGCTATCACTTTATTTCTCAGTGTTTGTTGACATGTTGATATCAATATATTGCAGATATCCAGCTAAAGTTGGCCATTAGTAATCAGCATGAGGACAGACTTAGCACTTGGAAATAATTTTTGTGATGTTTGTAAAGTTTTTCCTAGGCAGCTTTGATTAATAGGCATTAATAAAGTCTTCCCTTTCTCATAATTATCTGAGTTTTAAAGCCGTTTTTCAATATCAAAAGAATCAGATTTCCTTGGCATCATTCACTTTTCTCCCACATCCTGCATTCGTGTTGTTCTTCATATAAAACAGCCGGGAAAGCAATTACCGAATTCACATAACCTTGAAGTAACTTCGTGAAGTAATTTAACATCTCTTTGTATCATAGAAGCCAATTTTCATCTGAATCGGAAATTAATTGTCTCTTTGTAACTCGTCCAGTGTCATCGTAGAGTAAACTACAGGGCGCAAATGACGGTGGAGGGAAAGTAATTTGTTTTGTGTATACAGCGTTGACCACTTACGCTTCTTGCAGTTCCTCATCTTACAGCACTGCAGTCACTTTTGCTGAGGCACATCCTTGATCTTCAGCTCTGCGGAACCTTAGTTTGGTGACGGGGGCAAGGCGGTTGGTCACTATGCATGAATTCCTGAATCTTGTCACTTGATGGGGATGACGCGTTGAGAGCCAGATAAGATGAAAGCTTACCTGGCCCACTTTTTTTTCTTTGCCACTTCTATGTTTATTTATTTTTTCTCCTTTTGTATGAAGTTTCATATAGTTTTACCACATGACAGAGAAATCATGCTTCTAGTTATGTACACAATGATTGGATATTAATATATGCAAACTTGCAAAATTATATTTATTTAACCTTTATAGTTTCTAAAATTACATAAAACCCAGTTATCCTTCAATGACAATTTAAAAGATAAGTAAATATAGATATTTGAGGAAATGTATGTAATTGAATACTATTTGGTATAAAAATGGAATGAAAAAAACTAAATTCAGTGCCTTTAGAATGGAGGAATTTCTACATGTAAATAATAAAGAATTACACTTATGCATTATACTGTCGCTAATAGCACTCATTATTTCAAAAAGATATAAGATTCTTTTTCCCCAGTTTATTGATATGTATACGTGCAAAATTTAAGGTTTACAATGGAGTTGAGCATTTTGTGCACATACGTGTGCTCCCAAGGTCACAAGGGCTTTCCCACTCTCTTTCTGTCCCACCCCCCACCCTCCCCACCCTCCCTTCTCCCCCACTTCTTAGCAGCCTAGTGCAAAGGAAGGGTTGAAGTTTGGAAAGCTTTACTGGAGAGGGCAAGTTGAACTTACTTCTGAGGCCAAGACACTTCTAGCTTTCTATGTAGAGCACAAAAACACTGTCCGTATCAACTGGATGGAAATGACTCCGATGACTTGAAGAAAGTCACTGCTATCAGTTCACAGATATAAAAGCAACAGTATAGAAAAAAATTTCCCATCATTCAATGGTAAATCTGAGGCTCATTTTTCATTTATTTGTTCAATAACTGTTCCTTCTATCCAGCAATTCAATCATAGATCTTGCTATTGCTATGTTCAAAATGTGTCTTAAGTTCTGTGTTCTAATCCCTGTCTCCCTGATCTACACAGTGCCAAGATATCAGCCTATTCTCAACCATTCTGACAGATCTCCCAAAGTCAATCTTCTCTACCAACTTTTAAGAAATTATGGTCAGAAATATTCTTTGAAATTTTGAATTTATTCTTGCATGTATCATGCAAAGGATGTTCCTTACTTTCTGAATATGGAGTATAATAATTTGCACGTTTAGAATAAGTGTGATTGGACCCAAGGACTTTTCTGACCATCTTGCCACTCATATACTCTTTTACTCACAGTAAACTGCTTCCAATTGTTTAAATAGCCACATCTCTTTGGCTAGCAAAGGAGCGTATAACTATTTCTCCTGTCTCATATGATATTCCTTCATTTTTAAAATTTCTTCTTACCTCGACTGCTTTTATGCAGCAATATTTGTTGAAAAACACCCTTGGAAAAATCATCAGACATACATACACATGGGAACAAGTGTGTGTGTGTGTGTGTGTGTGTGTGTGTCTGTGTGTCTGTGTGTCTGTGTGTGTATGTGTACATTTATGTAGATTTGCAGAGCCTGGAGCAATTGAACCCAGGGCTGAGCTGCATCTCCAGCGAATTTTTTTGTTTTTATTTTGAGACAGAATCTTGCTAAAATGTTCAGGCTAGCTAAAACGTGTGGTCTTCCTGCCTGAGCCTCGCAGAGAGCTGGGATTACAGGCTTGCATCGTCAGGTTCAGCTGTTAGGAGTACTTTGTAGAGAACTAGGGACATAGCTCAGCAGTTAGAGATCTTGTGTAGCAAATGCAAGGCCCTGAGTTCAATTCCCCCAGCATCACAGAAGCCAGGTGTGATGGTACATGTCTGTAATCTCAACACTCAAGAGGCTAATGCAGGAGAATTGTGAGGTAGAGAACAATTTGAGCCACACAGTGAGTTCAGCTCCAGTCTGGACCACAGAGTTTTGAGCTAGGGTCTCACTCTGTTGCTCAGGCTGATCCTGAAGCCACTGTGAAGCCCATGCTACACTTGGGCTCACTGCAATCTTCCTGCCTCAGCCTCCCGAGTGCTAGGATTACAGGTGTGTGCCACCATACCGGCTTCAGGTGGTGCTGGTTATTGGAACTCAGGGCCTTTCACTTGATAGGCAAGCTCTTTAATCACTGTGCCATTACTGTAGCCCCTTCTTTCCCAGCCTCTCCACCCAAAAAAGTATTTTTAAAGAAAGGTTTCACAGTACCTTACCTGATATGTCAAGTTTCTCTTCATTTACCATTATACCATCCTGTACGTTTTCATTCTTCTTGTCTCTATTTACACCTGTGCTAGTAGTACTGAGATTTATTTTTGATCAAAAGCAAAAAAAGATTAAAATGTGGTTGCAAAATTTTTCTCAAGAAGAAAATATTCTCTTTGTTTAGAAATACAACATGGAACACCATGAGCTCAATATTTCTACAGAAATAACCTGTATAGGCTTACCTAGATGAATGGTAAAAATGTCAGACTCAATAACATTGCATAAAAGTATTGATCAGTAGAAAGAGAAACAAGTTTAGTAAGAATATTGAGGGACCAGAGGTCTTAGGCAATAGATTCAGTGTTGCTGGTGAGGAAAGCAATGAATTCTGGAGTAGCTTTGTTGAGAGAAATTTGCAGTGTTGTGATTTTAAACTCCAAAAACTTCTGTTAATTTGTTGCATCTGAAGAAAACTAATACACTTACCCTTTTCGTTTACTTTCTTCGTTTTTTTTTTTCTTTGAAGTAAGTTTCTTGGTCAGAGATCAGGTTATTAGGGGATATAAAGGCAGTAATAACAAACAAGTAAAATAAATTCAGAATACCTCAACTAGACATTCGGACACTGGGGAATAACAAACAACAGCTGTTTAGACTCTCATTAAGAGATGGGTTCTGCGTGAAAAATTCAGCTTCCTGCCAGTACAGTATCAGCAACATCCCTCAAAATAACTTGGATTTTCCTTTCATTCAAATAACTATTCTATAATCTACTGCAATTATGAGCAGACATCTGACTCAGATTCAGATTAAACAGAATGCCGAAGGCTGCCTAGATTAACTTGAATAGAAGGCTGCCTATCAAATTTATTTTCAGACATTCAGAAAAATTGGAATGATGGTAGCAAAATGTTGTCAGAGAGCAAATCATCACATCAGTCTTCATGTCTTTGAAAATATTGATAACAACCTTACTTGAGATGTACGTGGTGATCTCTGGTCCTGCCATCTTTAGCCTTCCTACATCCCTGCTCAGGTCACTGAATTTCCGGCACTTCTCATACATTCAGGGCACAGGTTAATTTTAAAAAGACCAATAAGATTAATATGGTAACCATTCTGCTTGATGATGGGAGTTTAACTTTAGCTAAGTAGATACTGAGATTGTTGTAAATTAGAATTACCTGGGGAGCATTACTAAAATAGCAGGTGTAGGCTCCCTTAAAATTAATTAAATCAGAGCCTGTGAATATTTATTATTTTTAATGATGGTTAAGTCATTCTCATGTATATTGAGAAGTTTCCTCTGAATTTGAATTGATATTGCTGTTGTCTCTGGAAATCATTGAGTATGTGTCTTCCTGTATATGTCTGTTTAGCTGTTACCCGGAGAATCAAGGCTAAGCTTATGTCTCCTTCATTCTTATTTATTATTGGTACCCCAGGAAGTCCTTCCTGGACTACTCCTCCATTTCAGGCCCCCTACTCCTGGCCCTCCAGGTGACACAGGTGCTCTCCTTAATACTCACGGTGATGTCCAGGACTCTTTTCTTCTTCTTCTTCTTCTTCTTCCCACTTCCCTGAATCACTGCTTCTAGAATTAAACCTCATGAGATCAGTTGCATGCATGCCACCCACAAACCAATGCCCCTTCTTGGCTACAGGTTGTTTACCAACTTTACGTTCATCTCAGTTATTTGAGCTCCTACATTACATTAGGATCACCACCATAATTAACGTTTAATTCTTGATCAGCCAAATATGTAATAGGTGAATCTTTTAATCTTGGCCTAATTCTTAGATCTCCTTTCCTGAAATAATTTTATTTTCTACCATCTCTTGGATATTTTCTTCCAGTTTCACATCTTAGTCTGCAAACTTCAACATTCAACAGTTAAAAAAAAAGTTACAAAAGCTAAACGATTTATCTGTTTAAAAGATTATACTTAGAGAACAGATAAAATCCTTGCAAAACATTATAAAAATTAATATTGTTGAATCACTTATTTCATTTATTTGGTTCCTAAAAGGACACCGGTGAAACATTATGACCAATTTAAAACAATCAAAACAAAACAGAATACAGTGACCTGAAAAGATACTGAGATGTATTTGCAAAACCACAGGAAAAACAATGTCTCTCAGCAGTAGGGGAAAGGTCAACTAGGTCACTACTGGAAAGGACAGAATTTACATGTCTTTCGTTACCTACAACTTCCACAATGCTGCAAAACAGCTCAAAGATAATGAACCGAACTAGAATCTATTAATTTTCCAGCTGATACACAATGTTCTACTGTCATACTTTTTTTCTATTGCACATTCATTATTTTACACAATCATCTTACATTATTTCCAGTGTGCTTGACCTCAAGGTTTTCAAATAAGTTCTCTTGAAATGAAACCCACTGAACCTTTCTCTCTGCTGTCACTTATAGTGTTTGTTTACTTCTACTAAAAAAAGCTTCAATTAGCTTTGATCTCCCTACTGAATTATTCCCATCGTCATGCAGATATGCTGTGCCCTCCCATTCACATACATCAATATCTATCTTTATCTTTACATCGATAACTACTTATTTAAATAGTATCTCAAGCGTCTCATTTTTCTGCTCTTCTTGTCAAGAAAATTTGTTGAGAAAGTTATCCTTACTTCCTGTCAATATCTTTCTATCCACTTCTGTCCTAAGATTATTAAATCTTTTGTCCTGCTACTACATTTCTTTTTGTCAAAGACACTCTTGATCTCACATTACTAAATTAAAAATTTCATACTCAGTATTCATCTGGTTCTGCGAGCCAGCAGCATTTTAAAATTATTTTATTATTCATCTAAACACAACAGTAGTTGCTGTCCTATGCCACTGACTTCTCCTCTGAAAATCCTTCTCAACTTTATCACTGTGGTGAAGAAAACAATTGTAGTTGGAAACATGTTGAAACTAACATGGTAGGGTGAATTGGACAATGCTGTCATTTGCAAATCTTAAGAGTGGTAATGAAAAGTAACTTTTCAATTGAAGGGAAGTGCTATACATAGCAGTGAGAGACAATGGAAAACTGTATCACATATTATCTAGAAACAGTCTATGTGGAAATACTTTTATAAGTATTATCATTTTTGATACACCTATATTTTACTTTAATAATGCTGAAGAGAATGATGCAAATATAAATCTAGCAACTAACAATGTACCTATAACAGCTATTATAATAAGTCAACTTTAAGGTACTTCTACTGAGCGTGACATGAAAATATATTTGGTATCTCTGTTGCATAGCTATAGAAACTAGAAATAAATCTGGTTTGTGTTTTTCTTGGTGTAGTTTTAGTAAAATTATGACTCCTATGAGAACATTAACTGGCCAAATATTTTGCAATAATGAATGATAAAAATAATAGAATGTTAAAAATTAAAGAGTATACAAAAATACAATGCTTGAAAAACTATAAACCCTATATCACAGAAAAATCTGGCTATTTTAATATAGCCCCATAAATTTTCATTCAAGTCTAAATGTGTTATTTACATGCCTATCACATAAAATTGTACTGTTTAAACATGTACAAAGAAATCCTGGAAAGCAGCCTTAAATAAACTATGAATCCATATAAACCTTTGCGTTTTTGTCCTGACGTGGCACTGAAAGGGAAATGCAGCCTAACTTTTACAAATCTATTAATTTTTAAAAGGTTCATTTGGGCTCAAAATGTTCAATGTTAGTTAAACATTGTTGATGGTAATGAAATTTTTTTCCTCACTCAACTTCCAGAAATCCCTGATTTCTACCCACAGCTGAACTCCAAAACTAGAAGGTTTTTTTGCGGGGGAGGGGTGCAGTGGGAGAGGGAGTTGTTCTGAAGGAAAGGGATAATCAGCACATCTGGAAAATTCAAACCAAGTACATTCCAAACGAATTCCAGTCTTCAGAAATGGCCCCAGATTGTTGGAAATGAGGTTTAAATCCACTGAACATTATGCCTGACAAGAGCGTGTATATATGTATGAGTCCTCAAGCCAGCCTCATTGTTCAGGTTAGATTACATAGTTTAGGTCACTAATATAATTCTTGGTCAGTGTTTGCCTTTTCTCTGAAGTTCTGGCTTTGACATGAGGTGATTCTTATAGTTAAATAACTACAAGACCACCCCCAGGAAAAACCCTGAATACCAAGTCTGGGGTGAACTTTCCTGTTTGGTGACACACCAAATGCTTTGCCATAGGCCATCCCTGTGATAATTAAGCACATCTGTATGCTTCTGCTGGGATAAGACCTCCAGAGACTTGTGCTTCATATTTTCGGACTTAACACCAAGTTTCTTTTCCCTTTGCTGACTTTGATTTGTCCCCTTCAATAGCAATAAACTATCAGGATGAGTATGACAGCATCTGAGTCGTGTAAGTACTTGGAGCACATCACCATTGCTGAGTGGCCTTCAGGGTAGCTAATGCAGCTATTGAGAGTAATTAGAGATATAATTCATCTAAAGCACTTAGGCAAGGAAGAATTTATCAGCTCACTGTCTGATTAAAACAAGTGTTAATATAAAAGTTTATTTCCCTCCTGCACTTCTTGGCATAACTGATTGGTTTTAAGGTGGAATCACAGATGTCTACCCTACACCTTGTCACAAAACTATAAAGCCTGACTCATTATCTGACTTCAGATGGCCATGGCAAATCTCACACTGACATATATTCTATTTTTCATCAGTCACAACGACTTGTTACTTCTGAAATATGATTGTTTATATAGTTGTATACTTAATGGCGCTTTTTTTGCATCATTAGGCACTCTTCAGAATGAGACCAACGGCTGTCTGCAGTTTGTTCATGATTGCACCTGCTGATGCATTTCTACTCACTTTCTTTTAATACTACTCAATCCCTTAATCCTAGTTGTTCATTAAAACAAAGATTTGGTTTCCTTTCAGGCTAGTTGGAACTCATTATTAAGTAATTTTAATGATACTTCACAACCGAGTGAGCCAAAAATGTAAACAACAAATCTCATTTTACTCAGACGTTCGTGGGACTACTTTCACAGCTAAGTACATTTTGTAAGAACCTGGATGGCAACTATATTCTCACAGAAATGGATCTCAAAAAAAATAAATAAAAATAAAAAAAACAGGCATGGGAACATATGATGCATATTCAGTAGTTGATGTTTATAGTCTCTAAAATAAAAACGAACTAATTAGGTACAACCATAAAATTACTTTTACTTTAGAGTTACCTAGAAATGTTGCACATAAATGTCATCAAGGGCATTGCAACCTTCTTGTGCATGAGATCAAAACATTGAACAAAATGCATGAAAACCCTTTGAAAATACTGTTGGCCAAAAGTGGACAACTGACTTCATTCTTACAACTTGTGTAGATTCATAGGAAGAAATATTGTCTACTCATACAAGTTGATTAGTATTTTAAAATTTAAACTGGTGTCTGCTTTAAAAATAGTTTCTGATGTAACAAAAGGTTCATTAAGGCCCTTTATATCTTAAAGAACTTAAGTTCTTCATGTAATTTGATTCAAGAGGAGAAAAATTTAGCCAACAACAAGTTCACAAATTTTAGCTGTAGCTACCAAGGAGGGATTTTGGACTGCTGCCTTTAGCCTCAGGTTTGCTTATGTGATAAATTCCAAGATCAAAAAATAATTTTATACACTATGGATTCTGAAGTAGCAAGGGCATAGAATAATGCCATTAAGGCTGTAGAACTCAATGCTTAAAAGAGTTTAATAAAATGACCCAGGTAATTGGACATAAAGTTATTTCAGCTACAATGCAGTCTTCCTCAGGTAGAGCACAAGTTGAATTTCTGCTCTTATAGACTTGTCTGAAGTCTTTAACATTGAGACAAAAGCTATGAAACAAACAAATCATGAGATTAACACATTTTTAGTCAATGTTTAGTGCTACATGTTTTTGATATTATCATTCTATTGGTTGTACTTATTTTGGTTTTTTGGCTTCAGGGTTAGCCACAAACTACAAGATCTATATAGTCGTTTACTATTTGTGTCAGGTGCACTGTTCAAATGTGGCCATTATCAGTTTTAAATGCAGCTGCTATTCCATACACTGATCCATTAATATATGCAAAAATAAAAGTATTATGCAACATTAAAATATTGAAAAGTTACCATCAAAAACTACACAAAATGATGACACATTAAATTTACATATGACCATAACACATTAAGTACCAGGGCAGGTCTGCATTAATCCTATCTCAGGGTGATACAAGCTCCTTCTTCACTCCAGGCTAGGCAATAATCAAAACAGAGATTAAGAACCTAATCGGTCATTTTTCTGTTCCTTGACTAACAATTCTACTTCAAAGATACTTTCTGGTTTATGAATTACATATATCTGTCACTGCTTTCATTTTTAATATGTAAAATGTTGGAATTAGGCAAAACTAAAAATTTCCAGAAATATGTAATCCTTAAAGATAAGATTGTGAACCATCTAAGATATGTATTTACCAAGGTTAGCAGCCTACCCCTTGATATTCGCTCTGAGACCCTTAGCTACCGAGCCCTTCAATGTAAATTTTTAGGAAATAATTCTACTTGATCCAATCTATTTTCTACCTTGCAAAATCATCTTGTATCAACTTGTGCTGGAGTTAAAGTGTCTTCTTCCTGAGACACAGACTGTAGGAAAACCGTACAGGTTTACTTACTAAGCATTAGTTTGGATTGTTCTGGCAGACATTTTGGGAAGTCAACAACTGACAGAACATAGTTACTTTATGTCTTTTTTTCATCTTCTAATATTTATGTTAGTTATGATATGTCATGATTTTTAGTATGGCTTTAAATAAATATAGAATATTTGCTATTTAATGTGCCAAATTCAGTGTCTTTTGATGACATTAGTAGAAAGTGTTTCCTTTATTCATGAAAAGATAAATACACATGTTCTATCATTTGTTTTTTCCATTTTCTCTTTTGTTTTAAAGTGTGTCGACACATGCATCATTTATCATTGTTCAATCATTTCATCTTTGTTTTAGAAATAAATCTTTATTGCCGCTGAGTATTTAATTTACCATAGTATTTTGTTATCAACGTTTGAGTGGCAGAAGATACTGGAAGATTTCATCTCCAAGGTTATGACAAATGGATACCATCCAATGGAATGGACCTGTGCTCCCCCTGGAGGAGCAAACTTCGGTGCTGCACTCGGACAAGGTTTAATCCTACCTTGTCAAACCCGTTGGCTTCTGGAATGCCAAAGTTATGGTCATTGTAACCATAATCCAGTTCCATACCCAATTATATTTCCATTCAGTGAGCAAATACTCTTCATAGACTGGAGACACTGGCACTATAAGCTACCGTATCTCAGTCCTCACAGCTGTGAGAATGTGATGCATTTTTATATTCTACATGATGACTCTGTATGGGCCCCACACATCCCACACTAGTATAACTGCTACAAGGTGTATTCTCACAAACCTTATCTGGATATCAAGAATGAGTCCCTTATTCATAGGAGTAAAAAGGATCAAGAGGGCCCCAATAGACTTCACCACAGAACACCTCAATGGATCTTGCTCCTGCAGGAGACGACCTCAATCTTGGCCCTTGAAAGGTCCTACAATTTTCGCTGATA